>JAXIVJ010019850.1:0-17030 GCA_036785665.1 Chirona hameri | reverse complement strand
ATATATATATATATATATATATATATATATATATATATATATATATATATATATATATATATATATATATATATATATATATATATATATATATATATATATATATATATATATATATATATATATATATATATATATATATATATATATATATATATATATATATATATATATATATATATATATATATATATATATATATATATATATATATATATATATATATATATATATATATATATATATATATATATATATATATATATATATATATATATATATATATATATATATATATATATATATATATATATATATATATATATATATATATATATATATATATATATATATATAATATATATTATTATATATATATATATATATATATATATATATATATATATATATAAAGTGTATAAATAATAAATATATAAATATAGTGGACCAAATCCGTTGAGTTTTCAGATTTGGGTATAGTTAGGGGCACCACTGCAATTGATGACCCCCCATCCCCTTGAAATTGTCTGGATCCACCCCTGGCTGGGGTGCCTCGTCACACTAGACAGCTACGCGTCTGAGGAGGGGGGGGGGGGGGCGTCCCGTCGCAACAGACAGACGCGCCGACTCATGGCCAAGCGAGACATCCCCGCCGCACCAGACAGACGCGCCGCCGAACACAACAGGCCGCCTGGGACGGGGCGCTGCGTCTGGGCCGACTTTTGTCGCGCCTTTCCGCGTTCCTAATGGAGCGGTCAGGGCCGTCGCTACCGGGGGGAGGGGGTCCGGGTGCCCCTGGACCCCCACTTTTGAGCGGGCGCAGGAGGCGCCCTCTAAAAATAAAAAAAAATAAAAAAATACAACCAAGGACAAACTATAAAAGACACTAAAAATGCCCTCCAGCCGTTGGTGTACCGAGTATATGGTGATTCAGGGCATAACCTGATTATTTGGACCCGATGCGCCTATGCAAAGCTGCCGCCCTTCCGATCAGTGACAGCGCCCCTCCGGACAGTGAGGACGCTCCCCCGGCCAGTGACGGCGCTCTTGCGGCCAGTGACGGCGCCCCCGGCCAGTGAGGGCGCCCCATGCCGTAGACGGCGCCTCCGCGGCCCGTGACAACGCCCCGCCGACCAACGACGGCGCCCCTCCGATCAGTGACGTCGCCCCTCCGGGCAGTGAAGACGCCCCTCCGGTCAGTGACCATGTCCCTCCGGCAAGTGACGGCGCCCCTCCGACTAGTGACTGCCCCTCTCCGGCCCGTGACGGCTCCCCTGGTCAGTGACGGCGCCCCTCCGACTAGTGACAGGGGGTGTGGGGGGGGGGGCTCTCCTTCTGTACGGTGCGGAAGGAGAGGCTTGCAAAATTTTCGTCAATATTGGTGGCGCCCATGTTGATCGGGTGTCGCCCCTCAAAGCAATTACCTGGTCCTTTGTGAATTTCTTCGCACGCCACTGCCGCCAGCATATGTGTGTGCGTCCCTATGCCAATGAGGGGCCAAGCTCATGTGCGCCCCTCTCCCAAAATGTGGCGCCTCCTTCATAACAGGCGCGATGGCGGCAAGATGCCTTCCTATGGCGGCAAGATGTCTTCCGAGGGTGTCATGGTGCCTTCTATGGGCGGCATAATACGTTTTGAGGGCGGCAGAATGCCTTCCGAGGGCGGTAAGACGTCTTCTGAGGGCGGCATAATGCGCTCTGATGGCAACAAAATGCCTTCCGTGGACGGCATGATACCTACCAAGGGCGGCATGATGCCTTCTGGGGGCGGCAAGATGTCTTCCGAGGCCTTCCGAGGGCGGCAAGTCTGAGGGCGGCATAATGCGCTCTGGGGGTGGCAAGATGCCTTCCAACTTCCAAGGACGGCATGGTGCCTTTCGAGTGCGGCAAGATGTCTTCCGAGGGCGGCATGATGCCTTCCGAGGGCGACGAGATACCTTCCGGGGGCGACATAATGCGTTGTGACTGTGCATTCGGCGCCCCTGCATGCTTCGCGTGGGGGGGGGCTGCCAGTGCAGGTGTCGCCCCTCAAGTCGTGCACCCCTTTGTATCGGAAATTAGGCCCCTTTTGGACTGGAGATGGCGGTCCCAACAGCTGTGTCCTCCCTCCCGAAATGTGCTTTCTGGTTGTGCACCTGGGCCGATCCCTTTGATTATTCACCACTGTACCTGTCATGATGCACCGAAGCGATCGGTACCATTCTTATGTCTGTGCGATTTACCGTTTGCAAGTTATTGGCTGATGTTTCCTTTCCTTCCTTGATACGCTTCCCTTTAATTATTTTCTTCATTATGATTTTTTGTTTACTACCCATACCTTCAGTGCTGTTAATATGTGGAGTGAAATGCATCGAGTGGTAGTCGATATGATCCGTTAACCCGGCATTGACTGGGCGGGCGTTAAACGCCCCCTGGTTATCTTCCGAACCAATGACCGCAGCGAGACGCGCAAGACGGAATTCGAAAGCGCTCAATGGAAAAAAATATAGATCATGCTCTAAAATTTCAAAGTGAGGTAAAATGTCAGGTCACGGTCAGGTCAAAGGTCAAAATCGCCGTATTTGAGTTTATGGGACATATTTTCCATCCAAAGCCTTCGATTACAACCATGATCACCCAAAGTGTTGCCAAAGATATGATACACATCCCGCATGAACTATATTGAGATTGTTGGTCAAGGTCAAGGTCAGGTCACAAAAGGTCACTATGCTCAAAACATCTACGAAAGTCATGCAACACATGTTTTATGGGTTATTTCCACGTAGAATTCGATGGCGATAGCCATTTTACCCTCTGACTTAATTTACGTGAAGCTAATGTTAAGTTCAGGTCAATGAAGGTCAAACATTTAAATTGATAAATATAAATACAAAAGGCATGTTTCTAGACCAGTTTTGTCTCAGAAATACAGTGGTACAATTTGTTAGTCTGTATCTGGTCAATAGCAGCAAAAAAAAACGCAATTTATGACGTCATGAGATACCCATACTTTAGATGCTATAAGTCAGTCAAAAATGGTGATATCATTCTGAAATTGGGCATGTTAGTTTTCCATGTGTGGTTCTCTGACATATATTCCAGTTTTTTTGTAATATCTTTGAAAAATTTGATTTTGTGGGCATTTCCCCAAAAACACTCTTTTTTATTTTTTGAGACAAAAATCCGAATTGTCACAAATCCGAGATGTTGTAGCCCTTGCCATTTGCTATCGTTTAACGTTTTTGGTTACATTTTGCCCCAAATATGATATTTGTACGGTTTGTTACATTTTAGCTGATTTGGGTGTAAAACTCGTGTGTAGTGACGCCACTAATTTCGCTATAACTCGAAATTGTTCGACAAAATTGCTTTATTTTTTCACGAAGACGAAAAACGTTAATTTTAAAAGAAAGTACCAGAAGTTTCAAGTTGATAGCGCAATTGGTCTTCGAGCTATTACGAAAATTAATCAGGGGGCGTTAAACGCCCCCCCCCCCCCTAGTCAATGGCGGGTTAACCCGCGCCCCACTGGGGTCGACAGCCGAACGCGCCCCGCTGGGGGTAAATTTTTACCCCCTCGTATTTCCAGAACCAATGACCGCAGCGGGACGCACAAGGCGGCCATCGAAAGCTCTCAAGGAGACGAATATATTTCATATCCGAAATTTATCAAACAAGGTGACATGTCAGGTCAGATCAGGTAAAAGGTCAAAATTGAGGAATTTGAGTTGTTGGGCCATATTTTACATCCAAAGCCTTATATTGCGACTATTGTCGCACAAGGTGTCGTCAAAGGTATAATGCATCTCCCATATAAGCGAATGTGAACTTGTAAGCAAAGGTCAAGGTCAATGTCAGGTCACAAACTGTCACAGGTCTACGAAAGCCATGCGACACATGTTGTATGGGTTATTTTACACGTATAATTCGATAGCAGCAGTCCTTTTCACAACCTGACCCCATAGAATGGCCCTCAGGTCAAGATCAGGTCACAAGTACCAAATTTGAAATTGATTAATATAAATACAAAAGGCATGTTTATAAACCAGCTTTGTCGCAGATATACAGCGGAGGTATTAATTTGTCTGTATCTGGTCAATAAAAGCCAAAAAATGTAACTTGAAAAAAATGACGTCATGAGTTACTTATACTTAGGGAGCCATAAGTTAGTCAAAAATAAAGATATAACTTTTAAATTTGGTTTGGGTATCGTCCATGGTTGGTTCGCTAACATATATTCCTGTTTGTTGAATATCTTTTTAAAAAAAGATTTTGTGGAAGAAAAAAAATTGGGGGTAAAAAAACAAATATTTCGCAAATCAGAGATAGACATTTTTAAGAGAATGTCATTTCCATTCTTTAGACGTTTTTGGTTTGCAATTTACATCAAAACGTTATTTTCTACTCATAGTTTTCAAGTTATTGAGAACATCCGGGAGGGAGGGTACAATTTACCCCCCCCCCCCCCCCAGCGGGACGCGGGTTAATTCAACTAGTGGCTCATTAGTCAGGAATATATTCCCTGTTGATGTGCAATGCGCAGTCCTTGCATGAGCGTGCCGCTGTGCGGGTGTATGTTTGAAGTTGTCAAAGCTGTATTTTTTTCGATTTAAAACCAACAACAACAAAAAAAAATGAATTGCCCGCTGCGTAACGTCGACATTTATATTCGAGATTTATGACTTGATTCGTCGATATAATTCCTCTATATGTAAATATAATTCGTCAATGTATGTTTCACCACCATTGACCGGGAATTGCAAATGTCTTCCCATCAGCAATAACGCTGTTTCGCGACGCTTTGAAACCTTTTTTTCTGGCATAAATTCCATCCTCCCAATATGGAAGGATTGGTGGTAAATTCAATTTATCTTTTTATGTGAAAGAGGGGCCGGAAAATTAAGCAAGTGAAATCCAGGAAGTTCATGGGATTTGCGCCCCTCTAGGCCGGGGCAGGGCGCCCGGTTCGCCATACCTCCTCTGGGTATGGCGGACAGCAGCCGACACACTGTGCCGCCGGGCTGTACACAATACACACACGTCTGGCCGGCTCCCAGAACACAATACACACGCGTCTGGCCGGCTCCCAGAACACAATACACACGCGTCTGGCCGGCTCCCAGAACACAATACACACGCGTCTGGCCGGCTCCCAGAACACAATACACACGCGTCTGGCCGGCTCCCAGAACACAATACACACGCGTCTGGCCGGCTCCCAGAACACAATACACACGCGTCTGGCCGGCTCCCAGAACACAATACACACGCGTCTGGCCGGCTCCCAGAACACAATACACACGCGTCTGGCCGGCTCCCAGAACACAATACACACGCGTCTGGCCGGCTCCCAGAACACAATACACACGCGTCTGGCCGGCTCCCAGAACACAATACACACGCGTCTGGCCGGCTCCCAGAACACAATACACACGCGTCTGGCCGGCTCCCAGAACACAATACACACGCGTCTGGCCGGCTCCCAGAACACAATACACACGCGTCTGGCCGGCTCCCAGAACACAATACACACTCGTCTAGCCGGCTCCCAGAACACAATACACACGCGTCTGGCCGGCTCCCAGAACACAATACACACGCGTCTGGCCGGCTCCCAGAACACAATACACACGCGTCTGGCCGGCTCCCAGAACACAATACACACGCGTCTGGCCGGCTCCCAGAACACAATACACACGCGTCTGGCCGGCTCCCAGAACACAATACACACGCGTCTGGCCGGCTCCCAGAACACAATACACACACGTCTGGCCGGCTCCCAGAACACAATACACACGCGTCTGGCCGGCTCCCAGAACACAATACACACGCGTCTGGCCGGCTCCCAGAACACAATACACACGCGTCTGGCCGGCTCCCAGAACACAATACACACGCGTCTGGCCGGCTCCCAGAACACAATACACACGCGTCTGGCCGGCTCCCAGAACACAATACACACGCGTCTGGCCGGCTCCCAGAACACAATACACACACGTCTGGCCGGCTCCCAGAACACAATACACACGCGTCTGGCCGGCTCCCAGAACACAATACACACGCGTCTGGCCGGCTCCCAGAACACAATACACACGCGTCTGGCCGGCTCCCAGAACACAATACACACGCGTCTGGCCGGCTCCCAGAACACAATACACACGCGTCTGGCCGGCTCCCAGAACACAATACACACGCGTCTGGCCGGCTCCCAGAACACAATACACACGCGTCTGGCCGGCTCCCAGAACACAATACACACGCGTCTGGCCGGCTCCCAGAACACAATACACACGCGTCTGGCCGGCTCCCAGAACACAATACACACGCGTCTGGCTGGCTCCCAGAACACAATACACACGCGTCTGGCCGGCTCCCAGAACACAATACACACGCGTCTGGCTGGCTCCCAGAACACAATACACACGCGTCTGGCCGGCTCCCAGAACACAATACACACGCGTCTGGCCGGCTCCCAGAAATGCAGCCAGCGATGACGGACAGCGGCGGTGACGGACAGCGGCGGTGTCGGACAGTGGCCGACTGTGATCAGCCGTCTGTAAGACGAATAGCAGCACTACTCGGCAACAACCGTCCGATTTCACGAGACAAATTAGTAATTTCCCTTTTACAGACAAGAAGTTCCATCACATCTTTCCAGGCTATGACGACTGAAATGTTCCAGCTCAGTCCTTGCACAACGTCCCAAAGTAATTTTAGATGAATTGTGATGTACTAAATCTTGATAAATTTAATCCCACGGTCGATTTCCAAACTGCACATAAATCGTGATAATATTGACTACATAGTAAATCTTGATTAACTTAATCTCCCGGCCGACTTACAAACTGGTCGAAGCCGTTAAACTCTTAAACACACATTCACGCATCCCCGTGTGCATTCTCCAACCAGGTCAACCTTGTCACCAACCAGGTCAACCACTCTCCAACCAGGTCAACCACTCTCCAACCAGGTCAACCAGGTCAACCGTGTATCGTGCCAACCAACCACCTATTAAAATCAACCGGTAAATGGTCCATGGACGAGCAAATTGTTCGATAATGTCCATTTGAATACCTATACACTGCTAACCGCTGCACTTGTAGTGACAACCCAACAACCGCACCTCCGCTTTGCGTGTATATGTTCGCCCGTTCTGTATCTACTGGCGTATACCTGCGTCTGAAAGGGCACGCCCTGCCAGCGGCGCCTTCACTCGGCAGCTGCCGTCTGTCTTTGTGTGGGGTGTTGTTGGCTGTCTGCGGCGCGCCACGGTCGGCTGTCAGGACCCTCGGGCGGGCCCGGCGAGCATAATTGGCGATAATTAGCGATCGGCGGGCGGCGGCGTCCTCTGCATAATACCCGCTTGGACCGGGCGACGTGCCTCCGTTTGTTCCACGAAGCACACTTCCTAATTCTTCCACTGCAATAGATATATCGCACTCCGTGCGCTGCTCTGCCGACAATTTGGGCACATTTCCGCAAAACGAGAGTCGGCTAGGCCAAGCTGTGCGTCCCGTGCGTCATATGCATACCCGATGACGTGCTGCGCGACCCGGACAGACCGGTTAGCATAGAGGTCCTGGCTTCGTGCCGCAGAACTAGCTCACCACGAGCCAGACCTGAAGGATGGGGCTCATCTTCGACAACAAATACGCATTTGAGTAATTTAGTATAGTTCCCAGCAAGGGCTTCGCCGTAGGGGATATTTGTACTTTTCTTGAGGGAAGTTGACAGGAGTTTAAATGGAATTTTGGTAGCAGAAAAACGGGCATATTATGGCGTTAATGTGACCTATTTGTTGTTTAGGCACACTTTGTGGTTGCTGAAAGGAAACACCAGCAGATAGTTTTACGAAATGAAGTTTTTGTGTGCAAGTTTTCAGTCACTTCGACCGCATAGCCGCAAAGAAATAAGCTTCTGAAAACCATGGCTAAGGTCGGGCCGCTCATACGTATATTGTATCCCCTAATTGACGGAAGAACTCGCTCTACTCTGTACTCAAACTATATATGCGGGGTCATGGCCTAGGAAATATATCCATTCAAAAGCGTCGGACTAAATATATAAAATAACATATGCAAGCCATTTCGTTCAAGTTCTGCCCAAATGCGTTCAAAGTTTGCAAACCGAAGTAGTTTTCGCATAACTACTTCATCCAGTACTCCAAGCACATGGGCTACTACATCCGCATCCGTTTCGGCCAGCCGACCACAAACGACTACCCCGCACGAGCCGGCGGCAGTCACCGGTTCCGGGGCGATCCGTCCTCCTGGTACAGTTACGGGCACCCCGGGTTGACCGGCATGCGGAACAGTGAGATGCGTTGAGCTTATGAAGAAGATATAAAAATACACGCCAGTGACGTTGCCCTATATCGCACCACCAACCTCCTATAACACCCATGACCCATTAGTTTTATAGATGACCACCGAGCCAGTGTCTCCCGAAAGCAAAAAGACAGCCCAGTGGCAGCCGAGTGGCGCATATAAGCTGATATTCACGGCATATTAAGAAGAATTAGAATTGCAGTCTATTGTGATCATGGATCGACACAAAATTTGCCTACGATAGTGCGACCCTACATCCCCACTAACATGCCAAATTTCGCGGTTTTGACTGCAAAGTGCGTGGAGTTATTAAGCAATCGGATGACATCCGAAAGGACAGACGGAAAGGTGGCTGCCATTTCTTATAATTAGTATGAAATAGCTTTATATGTAACACGAATAACTAGGATCTGTATCCCAAACAGCGATGAGCAACTCGCCTGGCAGTACCTATCGAATATAGAGTCGTTCGAACCATGAACCATGAATATTTCCGAAGAAGTTATTGTTTTTCATCTATCACCTGTTACAGTTTTAAATAAATAAAAAATTAAGCTCGTGTAGTTACAACTAAAAATTGCGTTCCTAAATCAACATTACAAGGTAACAGCTTATTTTCCCCGCACATTGTCGCGAACTGTAATGATGGTTCATTCGACACTTCTCCCCCCCCCCCCTCACACTCAAAAATCCGTGGCGACGCCCCTGGTTCCCAGGCAAGAATCCTCGTTAAGACAGACACGGAGCAGTGTTCCATTCGTACATATCCTGAGTGCGCCGCTGGTGCTCTCTGTAATTGATTTACTGCCACTGATGGTCTTTGGCGGGAGATGGATCCTTTGGCGGGAGATGGATGCCGTGCAAACAGCGCCGAACGCGTGGTTATTGGTAGACCGGCGTCCACCCGAATATTACTGCCGACGCGGGAATATTCCCAGCAGCTGATTTGTATGATAATGTGCGGTATGAAGCAGAATTCTCATTTGGTACCATTATGTAGTGACACAGCAATTAGCAGCGGCGGCGCCACCGGGGGTCAGGAGGGGCAGTCGCCCCCTCCCCCTGTCGTCGGGCAGGGGAGGGGCAAACATATCTTTTTGCCCCTCCTGTCATTTAAGGAGGCCCCTCCATGCTTCAAAGAGGCCCCATCTCGCAGGTCCCATCGCAGAGGTCACAGATGCCCCTGGAAGCCAGAGGGAGGTCGGAGGTGGGCCCCTAGAGGTCAGAGGGGATCTTTTGGAGGTCAGAAAGGCCACCGAAGGCCAGCGGGGGCCCTCTGGAAGCCAGAGGCCCTCTGGTGGTCAAAGGTCGGGGGTCCCCTGCAAAGGCGTAGGCAAGGGGGGGGAGGCAAGGGGCCATGGCTCCCCTGGAGGCCAGGCAGGCTCCTCTGGCGACCGAGCGAGGGCCCCCTGGGGCCGAAGACCCCCATGTTTTGGATGGTGTGAGGCGCCCACGAAACGCCTTACGTCGCATAAAAGAACGCCCACCAACCTAAACAAATCGTGACACGAATAAATGACAGCACTTGCTTGCCCGTTAAAGGCATGTATATGTAAATACGTACACAAGGGCCCAGACAGTGTGGAGAGGGCCCTCTGACAGCTTTTAAAGGGCCCTGCCGATCTGCAGATGGCCCCCTGCCGGCATTTAGAGGGGCCCTGTCGGTTGTAGAGGGCCTTCCGCCGGCATTTATAGGGCCCTGCCGATTTGTAGAGGGTCCCTGCCGATCTGGAGAGGGCCCTCTGCCGGCATTTAGAGGGCCCTGTGGACCTATAGAGGGCCCTCTTCCAGCCTCTGGGGCCCTCCCGATCTGCAGTGTCCCAGCCAATCTGTAGAGGGCCCTTTGTTGACCTTAAGAGGGCCCTGCCGATCTGTATAGGGCCCTCTGTCGGCATTTAGAGGGCCCTGCCGATCTGCAGATGGTCATCTGCCGGTCTTTAGAGACCCCTGCCGATCTGTAGAGGGTCTTTGCTGTCCTTTAGAGGGTCCTGTGGTGATAGAGGTGGTCTGCCGGTCGAGTGCCGGTGAGGCTCTCGAAGGGAGACCAGTCAAAGTTCTCATTGTTTGTCAGTGTATACTAGTAACGTCCGAGAGGAGTGCAAGGCTTTGACAATGTACGAGTATTAACCCGGCATTGGCTGGGGTCTCAGCCGAACACCATTGGCTGGGGTAGCGTTTTTTGCCCCCCCCCCCCATGATTATCGTCCGAACTAATAACCGCAGCGTCAACCTGCAGAGGTGGCCAAAGATCTCGTCTGGACACACATCCGGACAAACACGTTGGCCCGTACTTTCCTGAGCGACCCCCCAGTGGAAATATTTATCCTTCTACGATTTTGAATTAGAAGCGCCTTGACGAGATACAAACACGATGGCGTAAAACATTAGTGCCTTATCTTCATTAAGTACAAAGTTATTTGCGTAAAACTAATTTGTTTAAAAAAAAATGTGTTACCTCTGGAGCCTAAAATGTTGACCTGAGCTCAAATTTGAGGACACACAGATACTTAATCGCAAAGATGGCGATTAAGTGTTGAAAGAGCTTTCGATTGCTTGGTTTTCGTCTATTCCTAGCTATCATAGTTCCCGAGATATTTGGGGGTTTCTCGAGCGAAGTCCTAAAACTGGAAAATCTGACATTTGATGACCTCTGGTGACCTCAATATTGACCTGACCTAAACAAAAGACAGATATATACCTTCCATAGAGCTTGTTTCGAGCTATCTAGCGCCGTTTTCCGCTTGTCGCTACGCTGCGTGGTTTTCGAGATATTAAGGGGGCGGAATCCCCCCCCCCCACACCACCAGGGCGTGTAATTATCAGAGGCCCTCCAGGGTGCGTGTTAACCCTATTTGTAACAGGGGGCGGATTCCGCCCCCCCCCTCCCCCCTCATGTTTTTCGCAGATATTTCCAGAACGGCTGGGAGCAGGCCCATGAAATTCTGGGACTTTTCATAGAATTGAACTATGCATTTGGAGTCAAAATTTTGAGTTCTTAACCTGAACAGAGGCGGTTCCAGGGTACAGTTTTGGGTGGGTTCGGAGGCGACATTTAGCGATAATACGGAAATGCGATCTTCACGGTTTCTTCCTAACTGCATCAAGTATGAAGGAGTTACATCGGCTTACGGTGATTGCAACAAGTGCAAATTAGTTGATGTTAATGAAATATCATAAAAATTGCATGGCAGAGGCGGTCTCAGGGGCTTGAAAAGGGGGGGGGGGGGGTTTCCAGGAAGTATTCAATGCTTGGCGGGAAGCCAATAGAGCAATGTAAGGGGCATTTATAGCTATCAAGATGTAAAAGATAGCTTTTGCTTCCATTATTTGCATAATTTATTACATATAGAGTTTCAGGGGCGTGTTCAGGAACATGAAAAGGGGGTGACTGGCATGGTGATGACGATATGCCAGCGATAATGGCGCAATATACGTTTAGCTTATAATGATATATGCACATATGAGACCAGAAAAGGGAATAAAGTCATTTTTTTGCAGAGGCGCGCTCAGGAATGGAAGAAAGGGGGTCATATTATTGCAAGGAAACTAAGAGGCATGGGCGTACAATGACATAACATACTGCAGTTTTCGGATGAAACACGCACCACAGGCTACTCTACGAACGATTATAAGATAATAGGCGAGTCCAGGTAGGGTAAAAAGGGGGGTAATCAATGTTAATTGAAGTTGTAAGTGAAATAGTCACTGTTGACTAGTTAGTATCATAATAGCGGATAATATACTTATCAAAAGGTCTTGCGCCGCCCCAGGTTTGGATCCTGGATACGCCTATGATGAAGTACAACATGCAAAAAGAAACTATCTACGATCAGTAACATATTTATAGTGCTGGGTAGCAACTTGTCTGCGGTTAATATTTTTTCCCAATTTTACCCCCCTTTTTCACTAACCTAGTACCGCCTATGGCAAAAATATGATGTATAACAGTTTTGTCTAATGTCTCAGTCACATACCATTTAATTTATCAAAAAACAACATCAAAAAATGGTTTTATTACGCATTTACTTCAACCCCATATTGAGTGACCTGCACACGCCTATGATTTTTGAATTTGCAAACTTTACCGTCATATATCAATTTCCAATTCAATCTCTATCGATTCCTATTAGTTGTATTAAAATCGGTCGATAAACATGAAAGCTATGTTAGATCAAAAATACCACTAAAATTTATAGTTTTTGCCCCCCTGTTGCCCCCCTATCCCAAATTTATATTTTATTATTATTTATAATAATAAAATATAAATTCCCCCCCCCCCCCTGTTACAAATAGGGGTAGCCAGGAGCCTGTTACAAATAGGGTTAAGATATGACTATATCGTGTTGTAGAAACCCTGGTATCACAATGTGGTGTATTTTTTAAAACAATTTATAAGCAAACGGTGTCCAAAGCTTTCTGTAAATCAAGATATAAGAGGGATGTTATTTCGTTATTTTGTAGAGATTTTATAACTTCATCGTACATGTGTACAATCAGCATGTACGTTCTATACTCTTTCTCAATCCGAATGGAAGAAGATTCAGGATAGTATTTTGATTAACCCGCACCCCGCTGGAGGTGGCAGAATCTGCCCCCCCCCCCATCCATGATTTTCTCAATAACTTGAAAACTATTATAGATATCGACGTCAACCTTTCAGTACCTTAAGCTGCATCCATGCTTAGTCTTATCACAACATTGCAATGCAAATCGTGAAGCACGTTGAGAGATAATGACGTTTTAATCACGTCATGTCATGCCACTTTTAGTGGAAGAAAAATACATATTTTAAAAAGCGTAGACAATCTAGTTTTGAATCAAATTGCAAATAAAAAAGCAGAAAGAAAGCAAATAACATTATATTGAAATGGATATCGCAGATTTTCACAATTTTGAGTTTTGATTCCCAAAAATAACAAATAAAAAATTTCGTTGTCGAAAGTTATTTATCACAACATACAACATACTGTACTATCTTAATTATGTGGGCCCCCTTGGCTACGAGGGTCCCTCTGATCCCACCCCCCCCCCCCCCCCCACCGGGAGAAATCCTGTCTACGCCCCTGGTCACCTGTAGGCCAGAGGGGGTCCTATGGAGGTCAGAGGTGCCCCTGAAGTCCAGAAGCGGTCCTCTGGAAGCCAGAGGGAAGGTGAGAGGAGCCATATGGAGGTCAGAGGTGCCCCTGAAGTCCAGAAGCGGTCCTCTGGAAGCCAGAGGGAAGGTGAGAGGAGCCATATGGAGGTCAGAGGTGCCACCGAAGTCCAGAAGCGGTCCTCTGGAAGCCAGAGGGAAGGTGAGAGGAGCCATATGGAGGTCAGAGGTGCCCCTGAAGTCCAGAAGCGGTCCTCTGGAAGCCAGAGGGAAGGTGAGAGGAGCCATATGGAGGTCAGAGGTGCCCCTGAAGTCCAGAAGCGGTCCTCTGGAAGCCAGAGGGAAGGTGAGAGGAGCCATATGGAGGTCAGAGGTGCCCCTGAAGTCCAGAAGCGGTCCTCTGGAAGCCAGAGGGAAGGTGAGAGGAGCCATATGGAGGTCAGAGGTGCCCCTGAAGTCCAGAAGCGGTCCTCTGGAAGCCAGAGGGAAGGTGAGAGGAGCCATATGGAGGTCAGAGGTGCCCCTGAAGTCCAGAAGCGGTCCTCTGGAAGCCGGAGGGAAGGTGAGAGGAGCCATATGGTGGTCAAAGGCCCCTTATAAAATGGAGGCCCCTCGCAAATGGAGGCCCCCTCTCAAATGGAGGCCCACTAAATTTCGACTTGCCCCCCCCCCCCCCGACAAAAATCCGTGGCGCAGCCCCTGGCAATGAGGAACATGGGGGAATAATGTCAATGTTGTTCCGATTTGAATATGTTGGTACCACTCATATGTTGTTCATCTTCCCTGCCTCCTGCTTTCTGATCATGCTATTTACAATATTTCACCGGTCTTTGCAGACCCGTACGTGAAGATCTACCTGATCTGCAACGGGCAGAGGATCACCAAGAAGAAGACGCACGTGAAGAAGCGCACACTGAACCCCGTCTTCAACGAGTCGTTTGTGTTCGAGCTCCCGACGGGCAGCGACTCGCTGGCCGGCGTCCGACTCGAGTTCATGCTGCTCGACTGGGATCGAGTCACCAAGAACGAGGTACGGCTCGATCGATCACGCTGACATCTGCTAAACTAACGGGGCTTGCTTAATGGAAACAGCAGTGGTGGCAGGCCTCACACGGTACACGCCAACAGGAGATTAGGCATGTATGTGTTAACATAGTACCTACTGATAGAATATGGGTTGGGTTGGATTGGGTTGAGTGTGATGGGTTTCAACAGTCAACAGTGGTCTATTGGCGTCAGCTGGCCTTGAACGCCGTCCGCCTGGTCTATTGGCGTCAGCTGGCCTTGAACGCCTCCGCTGTCACCAACCGCAGGCCAACACCGCCGGCAACCCCGCGTGTCAGACTGCGTCAGTTTTGTAACCGAACGCTCTCGCAGCTGAGCTACAGGCGCGAACAAGCCGGCAACGTTCAGACATAAAAGTCATCTAACACAATGCAATACGTATACTTCTTCCTATAGGCCATGAAAACCTATTTACCCCAACTAAGTGTTCATTTAGCATATACCATTGCAATAAAAGGTTAATTCTTATACAGAGATTCCAGCATGCAATTGAACTGAAGCAGAACACTTTACTTTATTCTAGCATTGGCATTGCTTAAGCCAAATCAATTCTTCATTTTCATTTGTGTCATTTGTGCATGGAACGCACGTTGACAGCAAAAAGTACCTATACCTAATGACAAAGTACTGTCAGTACTGGCTGCAAGTACCTATACCTAATGACAAAGTGACGTCAGTACAGCAAAAAATACCTATACCTAACGACAAAGTACCGTCAGTACAGCAAAAAGTACCTATACCTAATGACAAAGTACCGTCAGTACAGCAAAAAGTACCTATACCTAATGACAAAGTGACGTCAGTACAGCAAAAAGTACCTATACCTAATGACAAAGTACTGTCAGTACGGCAAAAAATACCTATACCTAACGACAAAGTAACGTCAGTACAGCAAAAAGTACCTATACCTAATGACAAAGTGACGTCAGTACAGCAAAAAGTACCTATACCTAATGACAAAGTAACGCAGTACAGCAAAAAGTACCTATACCTAATGACAAAGTACTATCAGTACAGCAAAAAGTACCTATACCTAATGACAAAGTACCGTCAGTACAGCAAAAAGTACCTATACCTAATGACAAAGTACCGTCAGTGCAGCAAAAAGTACCTATACCTAATGACTAAATGTTTTGGGTACAGCAAAAAGTACCTATACCTAATGACAAAGTACCGTCAGTACTGGCCGCAAGTACCCATACCTAATGACAAAGTACCGTCAGTACAGCAAAAAGTACCTATACCTAATGACAAAGTAACGTCAGTACAGCAAAAAGTACCTATACCTAATGACAAAGTACTGTCAGTACAGCAAAAAGTACCTATACCTAATGACAAAGTACCGTCAGTACAGCAAAAAGTACCTATACCTAATGACAAAGTACCGTCAGTACAGCAAAAAGTACCTATACCTAATGACAAAGTACCGTCAGTACAGCAAAAAGTACCCATACCTAATGACAAAGTACCGTCAGTACAGCAAAAAGTACCTATACCTAATGACAAAGTACCGTCAGTACAGCAAAAAGTACCTATACCTAATGACAAAGTACCGTCAGTACTGGCCGCAAGTACCTATACCTAACGACAAAGTACTGTCAGTACATCAAACAGTACCTATACCTAATGACAAAGTACCGTCAGTACAGCAAAAAGTACCTATACCTAATGACAAAGTACCGTCAGTACAGCAAAAAGTACCCATACCTAATGACAAAGTACCGTCAGTACAGCAAAAAGTACCTATACCTAATGACAAAGTACCGTCAGTACAGCAAAAAGTACCTATACCTAATGACAAAGTAACGTCAGGACAGCAAAAAGTACCTATACATAATGACAAAGTAACGTCAGTACAGCAAAAAGTACCTATACCTAATGACAAAGTAATATCAGTACAGCAAAAAGTACCTATACCTAATGACAAAGTACCGTCAGTACAGCAAAAAGTACCTATATATAATGACAAAGTAACGTCAGTACATCAACAAGTACCTATACCTAATGACAAAGTGCTGTCAGTACAGCAAAAAGTATCTATACCTAATGAAAAAGTAACGTCAGTACAGCAAAAAGTACCTATACCTAATGACAAAGTAACGTCAGTACTGGCCGGGAATAACGTGATGTCGGTGTTTTACTATTCGCACAAAATTCCTTAAAACGACAAACTGCCTTGTACATTACAATTGCATGAAGGGAAGAAAAAAACGGAAATAACTTTTGTCTTCAAAATATTCCCCCGCCTGATAGATCTGCGGGAGAATTGACCATAGACTGTACCGCAAAAACACTATTGTAGTGCGGTACAGCCTACCATTAAATGTGGCCGCTTAAACATCACGATTCACGGCTCAAGCCAGTGTCTCTGCAGCAATCATTTGATCAGCCGTCGTGCAAATGATCAGCATGATAAAACTTCGAAAAAATTGTAGGTCATATTTTTACAGACAATCAAATAAATATCAGTGTCAAATGCCAAAAAATGACTCCATCACATTTTCACGTATTTGGTTTATAACCAACAAAAGAGTCATGGAACAAATATTCCTGCGTTGCAGCCACGCT
>JAXIVJ010019849.1:0-17038 GCA_036785665.1 Chirona hameri | reverse complement strand
ATATATATATATATATATATATATATATATATATATATATATATAATATATATATATATATAAATATATATTATATATATATTATATACTATATATATAGATATATTATATATATATATATATATATAATATATATATTATATATATATATATTATATATATATAATATATATATATATATAATATATATATAATATATATATATATATATATATTGCATGAGATAATACATATACACAGGGTGTGCCAGAAATAAGTACCTTGCGATTTTCGCCTCAGTGCACTTAAACGGCTCGTGACTGCATTTTTTTTTGCACACGGATACACATAGTGTGGCAAGACAGATGCCACAAAACTCATTACTAAGCAAATGTATGTAAATAAATGTAGAAAGCATGTTGTGTTGAGACCTACATTTTGACTAGATCGCTTAAGGAAACCAAGCGACAATACCTAAAGAAATTCAAGTTCAACCATCGAAAACTGCGACTAGCCCCGGCCCACCTGTTAACTTCCAAACCAAGCAAACTTAGAGCAATGCAGTAAGAACCAGCATGCTGCATGTCATGAGAGGAATCTAACAGTATGCAATTTTTAGGTTTCAGGTCAACGGGTGACCTCCAGGTCAGTGAATGACCTCGGATTTACCACGTCCAGAACAGCGATTTTGCTCTTCAGAAAACCTCAAAATTAGAAATAGATAAAATGTAAATAAATAGGCATGTTCCTAGACCAGTTTTGGCTCAGAAATACTAAAAAGTAATTATTTGTTCGTATCTTGTCCAAAAATGTCAAAAAAGTTATTAAACAAATGCCGTCATCAGTTTTTTACACTTAGGAAGCCATCACATGAGTCAAAAATGAAGATATTGCTTTTAAATTTGGTATGGGTATTGCCCATATTCATTTTTCTCACATTTATTCCGGTTTTTCTAATATCTTCGAAAACTTTGATTTTGTGGTGATTTTTTCCCAAAAAAAACAGTTTTATTTTATTTTAGGGGTCAAAACCCAAAATTTTGACAATCAAAGATTGCCATTTTAAAGAAAATGTAATTTGGCATCTATGGTGAATTGCGTTTGCAATTTGTTTTAAAACTCTGTTTTCTACGATTTTTCCAATATTTCTCATTTTTGTACCACATGACGTCATCAAAATATTATTATCTCCCAAACTACTTGACCAATTTCAATTAAATTTGTATAGCCTACGTATATTTGTTGTAAACTCAGCTACAAAAATGTCAGCAAGGTGCACCCCATTTGTCAAAAGTTATTCAAGACAAACCTCAGGGGGACTGTCATGCCACCCCCTGTAGGGCCAGGGTTAACATCCTGACTTTTGCATGTGGGGATGCCTGAAGGATAGTGTATGCAGAAAAGCCATCGACGACCGATCAACTGAAGATCTCCATCGTTGAAGAGGTGGCCCGCATGCCTGCCGATACCGTCGACAGGCCACGCCCACCTGAAGGACGTCAGGCGTACCGAGGGCCATCGCCCACCTGAAGGACGTCAGGCGCGTGTGATACCGTCGACAGGGCCATCGCCCACCTGAAGGACGTCAGGCTGCCGTTGTGATACCGTCGACAGGGCCATCGCCCACCTGAAGGACGTCAGCTGCCGTTGTGATACCGTCGACAGGGCCATCACCCACCTGAAGGACGTCAGGCTGCCGTTGTGATACCGTCGACAGGGCCATCACCCACCTGAAGGACGTCAGGCTGCCGTTGTGATACCGTCGACAGGGCCATCGCCCACCTGAAGAACATCAGGCTGCCGTTGTGTGATACCGTCGACAGGGCCATCGCCCACCTCTGAAGGATCGTCAGGCTGCCGTTGGTGCAGGAGCGCTGCGGTGCCCAGCTGGAGCACCTTTTGTAAAGAGCCTGAAGAGCTGTCAGAGTTAACTTCGCTGACTTGACTGATGTTTATGAGTTTTCTCATTCCTTTATGAGCATAATTATAGTTAATTAATGGCTGTGCGTTTGGAAAAAAATTATAGAAAGAACCACGAAAGTACTTATTTATGCCCACCCTGTATTGCATATATATTACATAAGATCAGGATCATGCATCACCACAGGTCACGCGGTGGAGTTTAGAGGAGCAGCAATCAGCGACAAAGGCGGATCGAAATTAAACGGATCATGTTTTATCTGCATGATCAATGATCTCGAACTTGATCCGTTAAATTTCAGATCCGCCTTTGTCGCTGCTTCTCTAAACTCCACCGCGAGACCTGTGGTGATGCATGATCCTACATATTATGTAATACTCGCATGACACGTTGCCACCTCCGTTATAGTATGTAATACTCGCATTTCACGTTCCACCTGCATTATCAAACATTGCAGCGGCATTCCATATCCATGAGTGATGGCTGTAGGAGCCGGGTAGATGAAGGTGGCGAGGCAGGAGCAGGACAACGTGCCGGCGAAATGAGCACAGAATCACCACGGAGATTGCCGAGGATTGACCTCCGGGTTCTCAGTGCCGCAGGCAATAAGAAGTGCAATACCTATCAGGACATTGACACTTATTCTTATAGAGCTGCACATGTGGATTGAACAAAACGGAATACGCAGTACATAATGATGAAATGGTCATGCTGAACCTTTCCCCAATTATTAAACTATGAATGCATCATTGTTGCATGACCTGGCCAATGCATGTATCGTCTGACCAAATGATTAAAGGGAATGTTTCACCTTTCTGAAAGTTGTCAAATATAACGCTGGTTGTAGTCGAAATATGAAGTGCTGCTGAACACGATGGTGATATTTTCTCGCTCGAAAGTCACTTAACCATTATACAAATTAAGTTTTTAAATTTGGGATGATGTCATTATTGAGCTATAGACCGCCGCTGATTGACAGACAAAGTGGGATCTGGCTGAAAAAGTCGCTGTCAGCCAATGAGCGGCGGCACTAGCCTAGATCCATTTTCGAACTATAAATTGAATTGCTTAACAACAGCTAAGTTTTTGGGGAAATTACCTTAGTATTTTCGACATTTCAATAACGGCCAAAGATAATGGCTATCTCAGTTCAAAACTAATACCAAGGTGAAACATTCCTTTAACCCGCGAGTTACTGGGGTATATTCCATAACGCGACTTACTGGGGGAGGGGGGGGCCCTCTGATCTCCGGAACTACTGAACCGAATGTAAAAATGCAAACGGCATTCGATAGCCCCGGGAAATTTATCGAGGGAAACATAATATTGTTGACCTCGGGGTCACCGATGACGTCACAGGACAGGTCAAGTACAACATGTATTGACCGTGTCAAAAGGTCTCGATGGATGGAATTGTCGCGCAAAATTGCGATATTAAACGCATAAGCTGTCGATAAATCGGTATGATTCGTGTGTCTGACACTTCTAAGTACCTTTCTAAGCTGTTTATGACCTTGGGTCAGGTCAAGGTCATCCGAGGTCACGAGGTCAAACTGCAGATTACGGTCATTAGGCGTTATAACACATGGTGTATGGGTTTGTTTTTCGTCTAGAACGCGAAAAATGACCTTAGAACATTGTTTGTTCATAGTAAATAGAAGTAAAAGCAAAAATGGAAATGCGTTTTTATGCATAGTAATGCTGTGAGAAGTGGTCGATTTTTGTCATTTAAAGGTCATAACTCGGTCATTTTAAAAGATATCGACTTTAAATTTGGTGCACAAATTTACCACATACGTCTCGATCACATATATTTCGGTTTTTGATAATTCTGATTTTGTCTTAATTTTTTTGTAAAAACAAAAACAAATGTATTTGGATTTCTCAAAATTTTGAATTAAAAAAACAACTCAAAAATCCGAGATAGCAGTTTGATATCCTCGGTCTATTGTCAGTAATTTTATTTAAAACAATTAGTTTATCTTAAATATCGTACCTTTCACAGCGTTTTCCGCAAACCATTATTTTGCAACAAAAACCGAAGAACATGACGTCACTCTGACGTCATTCCCGGTTGACCTATCATAGCTTATACTTTTCCTTTTGCCAACATGTGTAGAATTGATGCGAGAGACGGTACTGCAAGTTTGGTGACGATACTAGTGTTCGTTTAGGAGTTATTACAAAATAACGGGAGGGGGGCAAACAATAGCCCCCCCCGTAAGTCGCGGGTGGTTAAAGGGACACTGGCCACTTTAAAGGGAATAGTTGTCACACATGGGGTTTTGAACTGAGATAGCAGGTTTGTAGAGCAGATCGAAAAATGTGTTGTGTGAAAAATAGCTCCCTACGCTAGTTATTTCGAGACAGGACTAGTGGGCCCCTTTTAGAAGATGTTTCGTGCCCCGATCGGAACAAATAAAAAAAAATTGCAAACTGTCCAGTCCAGAAGCCTTTCGGATCGTGACTGCGGCCTGCCGCACCACCAACACCACAAACTTACACAAAACACAACATCCCCACACTCTGCCGACGACGCAAATACGCGTTACTCCGATACTACGCCAGAGCAAGTTCACACCACACACGCCCAGCATTCACATCTTAAATCACCCCGCACCCACAAGACGACAAACACTACTACTAAAACGACACCCACTTATCAGTCATAGAATCAGACAAACACTCATACTATTCAACATCCCACACATCAACACAATGCCAACACCACCACTCACACCTCACTGGCTCGACACAACACCAGACACACACCGCCTCTTCACACACAACAAAAACACAGTCATGGCGGCAGAGACACACACACTCTTCCACGAACACAAAGCACAACACAACACACACACACATACATATACACTGATGGCTCACGGGGCGACGGCCGAACCGGTGGTGCATATTACACAAATACAGCCAATAATAAATTCAGACTTCCAGACATAAATAGCGTATATACAGCGGAAGTATCATCAATTTTATTAGCATTTATATATATATATATCAGAAAGGAAAAAATTAAAGAAATAATCATATGCACAGTCCGCCTCGCTCTTTGCCATTTCCTCGATTAGTGACTGCAGAAACCCGATAGTATTCAAAATTAGACAGCTAATAAAATATTTAAATAGCAAACATAGCACAATCAAGTTTCTCTGGATCCCGGGACACGCCGGTGTCCCGGGTAACGAGGAAGCCGACAGACTAGCGAAATTAAGCCTAGAATTGTCTTCAGAAAACCACCTTTCAAGCCCTTTAGCAGACGTTATAAATTATATAAATCTACAATTTAGCATATTGCGCCAGCGCGAGTGGGACGCTGCTCCGCATTATCACCTTCATCCGATCAAGCCAAAAGTCAAACATTTGATATCTAGTCAACATAATTGTAGAGAAAAAGAAATAGTGTTAGCACGTCTCCGCCTCGGTCATACAAAAATTAAGCATTATTATATTCTAGACAATTCTCCGCCCCAAAATTGACAACACTGCCCAGGTTATCCACGTTATACAATTAAACATTTACTAATTACTTGCCCGGTGCACAATGACAAACGTCAGAAGAAAATAGATTACACGCAACAAAATCGTATCACATTAAATTTACAAACGCTGTTGGGTGACAATTATCCTGCATTGATTGGCCTCCTTTTTTATTTTATTTACCAAACACGATTAGTTAATAAAATATAACAGGGTTTGTTTGCCTAGCGCAATTTTGGCTTTCTGCGCAGGTTTTTCTCCTTTGCGTTAGACGCTGTTTTTATTTTATTTAGTACTTTTCTCCCAGCAAAATACATCCCACAACCAGGTCTCGCCGGGGAGCCGGAGCCAGGAAGACTGGCAACAGCCTTCAGCCAACAGTTGCTGCAATGATGGCGCCTCGGCTCCATCAACACTGACACCGTTTCACAAGTGTATGTTCAAGTGTATGTGGATGTGTGTCTGTGTGTGTATGGAATATAATGTGTATGTGTCTCGTGTTTTATTTAATTTTGACTTTGAACGAAATACTTAACGTAAGATAGACATTATATTTACTTTGAACAATTTACTTAACCTAATATAGATACTCTACTCCCTAGCTTGCTCCGGGCTCACATAAACCGGGTAACGTAATTCTTTTCCTGGCAAATTGCCAGAAGTTATTCCCCCCCCCCCCGGAACATGACTTTAGGTCGCTCCGGGAAAAAAGGTCCTCACAACGGTTGTTTACGTTACAAGCAGCCTGCGTATATATGCCTAAAGTCCGTCGTTATTGTGCGCAATAGTTTCAATATCCAAGCTACCATATGCATGACGTCATAATTGTCATGAAGTTTTGTATGGCCAATAGGGGAAACATGCCCATTGTTCGACGGATATCCATATATCGTCCAAACAAATGTCATATTTGTTTTTTCAGCTTTCTGCAATGATGTGTGTAGGTGATGACCAGCTTTCTGCAATGATGTGTGTAGGTGATGACCAGTGCTTGGTAACCGATTGACACCACTAGTGGGGAATATCCCTGACTCAATCACCAAGTTTTGTTCGATCCCTATTACATCCAACTCTGGGATCATGAAATATCAACTATCATTTGCTCTGTTTAAATAACATGGCTCGTTTCTTTGTTTAAGCATCAAGTTATCTTTGTGCCAAAGCACCTTTGTCTCATGTTAAATGTATTTAACCTCATTGTTTAGCTTTGTTCCTTTCACTGTTTGACCCACAATATTTGCACAGTACATGCTGCAAATTGAATCCCTATGTACCAACTACCAGTGGGTGGCTTACATGACAAGGATTAAATCTTCTGTCCTTGATTTTCCTATGCTCGCCACTGGGCGCCAAATGACCACAGCAGTCGGTGCGCCATAAGCAGAGGCGTCGTCATGCGCGTCGCCACCACTGGGGACACTATGGACATTGTCCCTAGTTCAAAATCGTAGAAAGAAGAGAAACATGTTCACATGTTTTGCTGAGTTCGAAGATATCCACTGGGCCGTCGCTCGGAAAGTGGGAGGAGTTTGTTTGTGTGTGCTGTGTGTGTGTGTGTGTGTGTGTGTGTGTGTGTGTGTGTGTGTGTGTGTGTGTGTGTGTGTGTGTGTGTGTGTGTGTGTGTGTGTGTGTGTGTTTGTGTGTGTGTGTGTGTGTGTGTGCGTGTGTGTGTGTATATATACATGTGTGTGTGTGTGTGTGTGTTTGTGTGTGTGTGTGTGTGTGTGTGTGTGTGTGTGTGTGTGTGTGTGTGTGTGTGTGTGTGTGTGTGTGTGTGTGTGTGTGTGTGTATGTGTGTGTGTGTGTGTGTGTGTGTCTGTGTGTGTGTGTGTGTGTGTGTGTGTGTGTGTGTGTGTGTGTGTGTGTGTGTGTGTGTGTGTGTGTGTGTGTGTGTGTGTGTGTGTGTGTGTGTGTGTGTGTGTGTGTGTGTGTGTGTGTGTGTGTGTGTGTGTGTGTGTGTGTGTGTATGTTTGTAAAGACCCCGACCCGGTGCCCTTCGTCCGATAAACACCCACGAAGAGGTACCCGTTTCCGAAGTGGTGCCCAAAAATTGGGCACCACTTTGTGGACCATTGGAACGTCATCACGAAGCTTCGAGATGATACTCACAGCAATTTCAGAGGGGGTACCAGGTGACTGGGTTTATCGACTCGGAGTGTGAATGCAGGTCACGTGACCTGCGTCGGGTTCACACAAATCCGCCAGCCCTATTTGCCGTCTTGTCGCGGCAATGTATGACGTATGAATAGAGATGGTACTTTCTTCCATATGGGGTTGGTACTTACTTGGTCAAGAAAAACTGTTTTGGTTATCACCACCTTCTTCAAATGATAGGGCAAGTTAAACATTGTATATTTGCAATTATATTTAAGTTGTAGAGTTGCCACACAAAATATATATTTAATTGCCTCCCATAATCCACAGGCCTAAGACAGGTAGTAGGTACTTCTCCACCTCTAACTGTCAATACATCCAACTCGCCTTGCTTCTGGCGCCCTCCGTCCGTCTACCGCGTCGTTTTCAGTGTCGGTTATGGTGTCTTCTTCATGCTTGATAATTTTTCGTAAAAGTCTGCCTTTTTCAAGAACATCCAAGAACAATACTCTACTAGCTGCTTCAAATGACAAGGCAAGTAAAATATTGTGTTCCTCAATAATCTTACCTGAATCTAAGCAAATTGCATGTCACAGTGAAACTAAGAAAATTACATGCCACAGTGAATCTAGGAAAATTACATGCCACAGTGAGTTATCCAAAACACAAATATGGAAAAATATGCTTCTTTGGAGCTACCCCACCACTGATTTGATGTGTTTTCCTAGGATTATGCTGACATTAATCATTGGAAATCCTATGAAAATTGGAAAAGCATGGCTAAGCACATCATTTTATTTTTCGAATAATACCATGAGGCCAAATATTTTACTTTGAATCAAAATTACATCTATTTTTGTTTAGATATATGATAACATAATACACAAACAAAATATGTTTATTAAAGGGTTGTTGGCCCCTTTTCAATTCAACATGAACAGAACATTGGCCAGTTTCGGACATGTTTATTTTGTACCACAGACGTTAAGATTAAAATTGTGTCTGTATTAAGAAATCATTGACTTTTTTTGTGAGCCACCACTCAGTGGGTGTGTTTTTACAAGAATTATTCTAAAATTAATGTTGTTGGTAAATCCAAAGCAAATTGGGGAATTTACAGCTGAACGCACAAGTTCGGTTTCTGGACATGCTGCGATGACAATTTGTTACTTTGAATCAAAATTATATATAATATTTTAGATGTGTCCCAGCCTGCTACACATCAAATACATTTATCAAAGAGTTATTTGACCCCGTTTCAATTCACAAAAATTGGTTAGATTGTGACATGGATGGTACCACATACAACAAAATGAAAATGGAGTCTATTTTAATAAATAAATGTTTCCTTTGTCAGACACCGCTCAATGCATGTAGATTATGCTAAATGATTATGTTAAAATGAAGGATTACTTGAAGGATTATGCTAAAATCAATGTTATTTGTAAATCCAAAGAAAATTGGGTAATTTATGGCTAAACGCACAAGTGTACTTTACAAAACATGTCGCGAGGTCAAGTTTTACATTGAATACAAATTACCTCTTAATATTTTAGATGTGTCACAACTTGCTACACATAAAATACATTTATCAAAGAGTTTTTTGACCCTTTACCAATTTAAGACCAACTGAAATTTTGCCAGGTTTGGACATGGTTATTTTGTACCTCAGATGTAATAATAAAAATTGTGTCTGGCTATAAAAATAATTACGATTCCTTTGTGAGCCACCACTCAATGGGTGTGCTTTCTTAAGGATTATGCTAAAATTAATGTTCTTTGTAAATCCAAAGAAAATTGGGTAATTTAGGGCTAAACGCACAAGTCTGCTTTCCGATCCATGTCGCGAGGCCAAATTTTTACTTTGAATCAAAATTGCATCTAATATTTTAGATGTCACAACCTGATACACATAAGATACATGTATCAAATAATGATTATTCTAAAAATAGTTGCTATTTGTAAATCCAAAGAAAATTGGGAAATTTACAGCGAAGCACACAATTTTGCTATCCAAACCGTCATGAGCCCAAATTTTTACTTTAAATCTAAATTACATCTAATATTTTAGATGTCACAACCTGATACACATAAGATACATGTATCAAAGAATGATTATGCAAAAAATCAATGCTATTTGTAAATCCAATGAAAATTGAGAAACTTACATCAAAGCGCACAATTTTGCTATCCAAACCATGCTGTGAGCCCAAATTTGTACTTTTAATATAAATTACATATAATGTTAGATGTGTCACAACCCATAAAATACGTGTATCAAAGAGTTATTTGACCCCATTTTAAACTAAGAATAAATTGAAATTTGGCCAGTTTGTGTCATGGTTATTTTGTACCACAGACAGCAAAATGAAAATTGTATTTTTAAGAAATAATTCAGTTGGGCAAACTGCAGGGAGGTAATCTAAATATTGATCAATCAATATTTTGATTATTTATGACCATATTTGGGCATGCTTGCAGCCCCTCACTGAATTGGTTGCATGGCGGTTCAGAAGCAACTATAGCACACCCAAGGCTATGTAAA
This sequence comes from Chirona hameri, assembly GCA_036785665.1. Taxonomy (NCBI): domain Eukaryota; kingdom Metazoa; phylum Arthropoda; class Thecostraca; order Balanomorpha; family Balanidae; genus Chirona; species Chirona hameri. The sequence goes on along the minus strand of JAXIVJ010019849.1, from coordinate 7,004 downwards.
CCAATAGCCCCCACCAGTAACAGTTGGCAGTACTCGGGCGTTTGGGCGTTAAAAACCTACTACACCATAGGGTTCCCATGTTAAATCGATAATTTTCAGACGAGACTTGCTCGTTACCTATGGTACATATTTGAAATCCGACTTCTGCAACAGATAGCTACAAGTCTTAGCTACAACGTTTTTATTTATCATTTTTTGATATTCTGGGCATAAAGGGGTTAAAGGAAATAGTTCACCTTCAACATGGGTTTTGAACTGAAATAGCAGTTTTGTATTCCGTGTCGAGAAATCCTTATCTGGAACTTTTCTTAGCTGAAAAGACTCCAGCAGAAGATATTTGACTTTTTGGCGAAGGAATACGGCGCATATATGATGTACCGTACCGTCTGAAAGTGCCAGCACTGCCATGGAGCATGCGCAGGCCAATAACGCACACCATAAAACAAATAATTTACAACCTTCTGTCCTGAATTGGTGCGATGTAGGACCATTTTTAAAAAGAAAAAAAGAAACTGTATTAAAAATATATAATAAAATCGTGTTCTGAAAATTTTCCGAAGGTGAACTATTTCCTTTAAATGGGATTGGGGGTTAAAAAATGTCGGAACGACCGCTTATCGCTTTCAAATGCTACTACAGTACTGAAATATACACTACTTCGACTACTACTTCGTAATAGAATTTAATATGATCGCTTCCAAATGCTACTACATTTACTACAAATACACTACTTTGACTACTACTTCGTATATTTGTTGGCGTTTAATTCAATAAATACAGATGTAATCTATGGAAATAGAAGTTATTGTTAGCAAACAATACCAATAATATATCATAGACAAAACAATTACGATAAAAAATATATCTTGTCTAATTCATTTGGGCGTTAAATTCCTTACTGTTCTACCCGTTGTTCTATTACCCTGATATAAACCAGGTAGACCGGTAGCCTTGGGTAGACCGCTCCGGCCGAAAAAGTGGCGACAACTCGTAATTTAGTTGCAACGACCCCGCAGCTGCTGTGACGCGGAGGTGGGTCTCGCGGCCGGCCGGCCGGTCGCCTACGTAGGGTTAACGCGTGGACCTCTCCCGCTTTTTTGTCGCTTGGTTCCTTTGTTTGTTGGCTGATTTTTAAACTTAAGATGTTTATCTACCACAAATTAAGCGTTGTATTGGGTGCCGTTGCGAAAATTGCAATCCGACCCAAACTTTTTAAGTTATGGGCCGGAACAGTTTGCTGCCCGGTGATTCCGGCCGGCCGCGTACTCCCCCCGTTTTTGTCCCGCTTGGTTCCTTCGTTTACCGGCCGATTGTTACACTTAAGATGTCTATATACCACAAATTAAGCGATGTATTGGATGACTTTGGGAAAATCGCAATGCAACCCAATTTTTTTTAAAGTTATGGGCCGGCAAATTCCACTGACCGGCGATTCCGGCCGGACCGCCGTACGTAAAACGCCAACGCGCACGTTCCTCCGGTGTGTGTCGCCTGACTTCTTCATTTGCCGACCTATTGTTACAATTAAGATAACAATCTGTCACAAATTGAACGACGTATCTTATGCCGTTGAGAAAATTGTCATCGTACTCAAACTATTTACATTTTGGGCCGGCAAAGTTAACTGTCCTTTGGCTCACGATGGCAGACCGGACAGCCACCACATACAATACTCAAACAGTGATAACACTCAAATAGTCTGAATTTAAATCATGCGGCCCATATTATGGCTAAGGAAAAATTGCACTAAGCTTACCTGATAAATAAAACAAAGTTGCTGATATAACAGTTGACAATTTGCGATGATAACGTCTGACAGTTCTTGGCAAAAGCCAAAGCATACCCACAAAATAGATATTCTCATCTTTTTTGACGAGTTTCATGAAAATCTGATTAGATAAGTCGATTGTCAAATGCATTCAAGCAATTCAAAGTAACTGTATAAAATTACACTTCCCGCCCGCGTCTCCGCACCTCACCATCCCGCCCGCTCACCGCGTCTCCAGCCGACGCCGGCCCACCAGGCGCCGCCATTGGCAGATCCAGAACGGTGGTGGTGGGGGGAGGGGAACGTTTTTTTTTGGGGGGGGGGGGGATTCCAAAAAGTCTCACACAATTCTGAAAACTCATTCGGATTTCGCTTGCTTATGCATTGCTAGCTGATTTTTTTTAAAAAAAATCCTTAGCCAAAGTTGCTTGGATTTTGTTCTATATCAGGAAATGTGTCAATTTTGCGCCGATTTCAGGTTTGTCTAGAAGTTTGTCGGGGGAGGGGCATGGCCGCCATACCCTCCCTCCCCCCCCCCCTGGATCCGTAGTGGGTGCCGTGGCGAGACGCAATGTGTTTTTGCCTGTGGAGACCAGTGCAGAAAATCCGAGATCTTCGGTCACAGCCCAGTCACGGCCACGGCATGAGCTGGCAAGTCACAGCTTTAGTCACGGCGCTGCAATGCTAACCCTATGGCGCTGGCCTTGCCAGTCACAGGCCACAGCTTCAGTCACGACCGTAACCAGGTCTGGTCCCAGCGCTGGGACGCTGGGACCAGAATTCTGCAACTCTAGTTTCCTGGCAACGCACGCGCCAAGGCGCTGTACGTGGCAGGAGCTCTCCCGCCCCGTGCGGTCTCTAAATAGTAAATACGTCGCGTTACATCGCATCAGAATTAATTGACCTTTCACATATACATTTGTATAACTCTCAACGTTTTCTCAAACTAGGAAAAATCCTCGAAAAGCTCCTAGACACCCATGCCCTCCGCACGGCGCCATGCAATTAAAGTTACGTAAGCAAATGATGTTCGGCTATTCTGACCCTCATCCTCGTCATCAGCCGTCGGCCAATGAGCGTGGAGAGTGTCAGACGCTGAAGCAGAAGAAGATGGAGAAGCAGGTGAAAAGCCGATGCTGGAGCAGGAGGCGAAGGGAGAGTCAAGAAGACGAAGCCAAGAAGCCAATAAACGAACAGGAAGGATGGGAAGAAAAAAGTCACGAGGAGACCGTGGACGCCAGAAGAAAAAAGTGCGGTAGTTAGTTGTATGCATGAATACATCAAGGACTTGAAGTGCCCATCCATGTCAAAGTGTGTAGAAAGCATTTCCAAACAACCAATCCTGTCCAAAAGAACCTGGAAGGACGTGAACTATTGCACATACAACATTATTCAGACCGATAAGCGCCGTTTGGGGCTGTTGTAATGAGCGGCGAGGTTCCCATCCCACTGAGTTGGCTCAATGCATATGTATGTGTGTGTGTGTGTGTGTGTGAGGTATACGTGAAGTCCAGAACGACAAGCGACGTTTGGAGCTGCTAATGAGCGGCGGGGTATTCATGCCATTGTTTCTTTTAAAATATACATATGAGATGTATGAATGCATGTTTGTATGTATTTAGGAGCTTCCACGGAGTGGGGCTTCCAGAATCCACGTCGATGAATATCGAACAGAGCTAAAACTGAACAGGCTGAAAACTTAGCACTACGCAACTAGTTTCGTCGCTATTGGTGGTCAGCGCGCGCGCGTGGTGGCTCTGGTACATAGCGTAGCGGGGGCGTCCGAGCGCCGGGCCATCGCGGCGGGCAAGACGCATAGATCCAACACATTTATCTCCTCCTTTCATAGCGAAATATTTAATAACTTGTAATGGGCGGGGTATCGCGAATTTTAGTTAACAATATCGCGAACGGGTATAGCGGCTCCAGATACCTTCCCCAGCTCTGGCAGAGGTGAGACCGCAGTCCCTGGCTCCGGCGGAGGCGACTCGGCGTCTCCCGGCGCAGGCGGAACGCAATAACGCTCACTGGGTCTGTGATTCGTCGCCCCAGCGACTGTTTGGAGAGTCCGACGAAATATGCCGTACCTACGACAATGTTCGGGTTTGGCGGCTCAACGGCTCTTGTAGCGGCGGTGGTGAGAGCTCTGATAGAGACGGTGGTGCCTGCTCCGGCAGAAACGGTGATATTGGTTCTGGTAGCTGCGGTGGTGACTGCTCCTGTGGCGGCGGTGACATCGGCTCCGGTAAGCGTCAGTGGTGAAAGCTCATGTAGCGGCGGCGGTGACTGACGACGTTTCTGACAAGGGTGATGATGACGGCTTCCCATTTCTTTTCTTGTTTGATTTGCGCTTGACTTAATTTATTTTATGGATAAAAATGTGCAGAGATAGCAGTGCAAACGCAGCCAGTGGCATGCCCAACATGTCTTTGTCAGTAATGCCTTGAACAGGCACGTAGCCCAGGGGAGGGCGGCGGGGGCGGACCCCCTAGAGGCCAGGAGATCCCTTTTTGGCGCGCGAGGGCCCTTTTCGGCGCGCGCAGCGCGCCGAAAAGGGCCGACGAGACCGCGCGAAGCGCGGTATCAAAGGCTCTTTACTGCACGAAGCGTGGTTTTTAGAGAGTTTAGCGGACTTCAGAGGTCCTTTAGGGCCACCAGGGCCCTCTCTGAAAGACCAGAGGGCCCCTTGGACGTTCAAAAGAGCCCTGTGCATGTCAGAGAGGCCCCTGTCAAGACTGAAAGGGCCCCTGAGCGGGTCAGAGGGCCCCCTGCACACGACGAATGGGCCCCTAGCCAGCACAGAGGGGCTCCTGGGCAGGTTGAGAGGCCCCCTGAGCATGTCGACAGGGCGACAAAGCGGACAGCGCAGTCGCAGTCATATATATATATATATATATATATATATATATATATATATATATATATATATATATATATATATATATATATATACATATATATATACATATATATAGGGTGGCACTTATTTTTGACTTTTCGAATTTCTTCCGGGACGGGCATCCAAACTGTTCTATCCCAGGCAAAAACAACGTGTGTATTTTTTTTATTTTTTTTACATAATTTTTAGAGGTCGCGCAAAGATGTCAAAGTTTAAGGAAAAATCAGATTTTTGAATGTTTTGTTAATGTTTGCTATTGTGAATGCTTGATGTTTTTGCTTTTATTATTATCATATTTGGGCTAAAAAACATATTTAATTCAACAGTTGTGGTTCTAAGCACCTGCCTTCTGGCTCTGCTCAGGGGTGTAAAACGTTCACCACGGCGGATTTTGACTTCGAAACGTTTTGGGTCGCTATGAAACGTTTTGGGTCACTACGAAACGTTTTGCGTTCTCTGGGCTCGGAATCAGTCTCGGTGGTGCTGCGGTGCTTGTAGGTCGTGTCGTGACGAGTGAGGGGCGTCAACTTTCTGTTCTCTTATCATGGCGACGGCCACTCGTTCAAAAACGCGAGTGTTTCTTCTCGGCACGGTGAAGGAAACGATCACCGGTAGCAAGCTCCCTCGAAAAAGCAAGTGCTCCGGCACTTTTTCTACCATCACTTGGACCAGAAGAAAACGGTGAGGAAGGCGGCAGCGGAGACACTGACCGCCGTGATACTCTTCTGGGAGCGCGCGCATATCCCGATACAGAAACGGCAGCGCGCGCAGGAGCAAATCATCCGCCTCCACGAGGAGTGGAAGGCGCTCAAGAAAAGCGAGAAGCGGCGGACCAAGACACAGGAGGAGGAGGAGGAGAAGTTTGTCGAGTCGGTGACCGGTCTCTTCGACATCGCCCATCAGGGCGCCCTGGCGAAGATGACGATCAACGAGGACAAGGAGTTCCTCAGGGCCCAGCGCGAGAACGGGCGGCGCGGGTGCATGGTGGCGAAGGACATGTCCCTGACCGCCCTTGAGAGCCGGAAGCGGAAGAAAGAGAAGGCGACACAGCGATATCGAGAGAAGGCTGAGATCGAGCAGCAGACTCTCGACGAGACTGCGCAGTTGGCCTCTTCCAGCTCTTCTAGTGCCGTCAGCAGCCCCACTCGCTCCGTCCGCCAAGACTGCGCCGGCGACGACTCGCCCGGTCCATCGACGCCGGGTCCGTCAACTTCTACTGCAGCGTGTCCGCCGCTCAAGCGTCGTCGCGCGGCAACGAAGCTCGTCAACTCAGAGCTACGTGCTCCACCTGGCCTGCCGCCACCACGTCTATGAACTTGTCCTAGATAAGGCGATGACAGCCTGCCTCGGCCCGTCCAGCGGCCCGGATGTTCTTTTATTTAAACGCTTCAAGACGAAGTGGACATCTATAGATGGGACGAATCCCGAACCCTTCGACGACTGTGATATGCCGCCACATCTGTACAACAACCGCGACGACCTCCTTGCGCAGTTCAGCCGCCTCCTCGACGACCAGCACCCACGCGACGACTACCGCGAGCTGCTGGAACTCTCCACGATTGTCCTCGGCGGCGTTCCGAAGCGAGGTGTGAGGATCACCCGCCCCGGCGCACTGCACCGGGCGCGCTGGATGGCCAAGGCCATTTACTTGGTGAAAATATATCTCTTCCGCGCACAGTTTCGGCTCACTGCGTCCGAGAAGGCCGGCATCCAGCGAGCCGTAACGTTTGTGGTCTCGACATACGTCACGGCCTGGTTCAAGGCACCGCTTCCGGCGTCTGCCCCAGCTCAGGATCTCGGCTTCCTCAAGTCGCTCCTCAGTTACCAGGACAAACTGTTGTCCAAGGCGACGGCCACCGTCTTCGGCCGTCACCTCTGGTATTTGAGCGAGCGGCTGGTCGCGCTCGCCTTCTTCGACGAGGAGGTGACACTCGCGACCAAGCGAGAGATGGTCAAAGCGCTACGCGAGGAGGAGGGAGCCAAGGATCCCCCGCGCCGGGCCAACGTTGAGCTCACCGTGGCGTCGGTCTCTAACAAGACCGTGGCAAACTTCGTCACGACTGGCTCCGCCAGCTTCTTCGCCCTCCTTGGCCTGGAGACCGACTTCCTCGGCAAGGATCCGGCCTACTGGGAGGAGGAACCCTCCTACAACACCGCCTCACGCCGCGTCAACTCACTCCACGTCGTCAACGACTTTGCGGAACGAGGCGTCGCGTTGATGCAGGAGTTCAACTTGGCCCTCACCAAGGACGAGGGCCAGAAGCAGTTCCTCCTGCAGGTCGTCGAGGACCACAGGCGCAGGTTTCCGAACGCCGACAAGTCCACTGTGACTGCAAG
>JAXIVJ010019848.1:0-17042 GCA_036785665.1 Chirona hameri | reverse complement strand
CCCCCGTGGGTGCGCGTGTTAAGAGACGACAAGAGACGCAAGGAGACGTGGGGATGCGCCAGGAGATATTGGGAGACGACCACAAACGGCAGCAGGGCGCCAGGAAATGTGGGAAGACACCGAAGGATGACAAGAGATGACAGGGAACGACAGGAAGGCACGGGGAATGATGGGACAATACGGAACACGAGAGGAGAGGGAAATGATGGGACAGAACGGAACACGAGAGGAGAGGGAAATGATGGGACAATACGGAACACGAGAGGAGAGGGAAATGATGGGACAGAACGGGACACGAGAGGAGAAGGAAATGATGGGACAGAACGGAACACGATAGGAGAGGGAAATGATGGGACAGAACGGAACACGAGAGGAGAGGGAAATGATGGGACAGTACGGAACACGAGAGGAGAGGGAAATGATGGGACAGAACGGAACACGAGAGGAGAGGGAAATGATGGGACAGTACGGAACACGAGAGGAGAGGGAAATGATGGGACAGTACGGAACACGAGAGGAGAAGGAAATGATGGGACAGAACGGGACACGAGAGGAGAGGGAAATGATGGGACAGTACGGAACACGAGAGGAGAAGGAAATGATGGGACAGAACGGGACACGAGAGGAGAGGGAAATGATGGGACAGAACGGAACACGAGAGGAGAGGGAAATGATGGGACAGTACGGGACACGAGAGGAGAGGGAAATGATGGGACAATACGGAACACGAGAGGAGAGGGAAATGATGGGACAGTACGGAACACGAGAGGAGAAGGAAATGATGGGACAGAACGGGACACGAGAGGAGAGGGAAATGATGGGACAGTACGGAACACGAGAGGAGAGGGAAATGATGGGACAATACGGAACACGAGAGGAGAGGGAAATGATGGGACAGTACGGGACACGAGAGGAGAGGGAAATGATAGGACAATACGGAACACGAGAGGAGAGGGAAATGATGGGACAGTACGGAACACGAGAGGAGAGGGAAATGATGGGACAGTACGGAACACGAAAGGAGAGGGAAATGATGGGACAGTACGGAACACGAGAGGAGAGGGAAATGATGGGACAATACGGAACACGAGAGGAGAGGGAAATGATGGGAAAATACGGAACACGAGAGGAGAGGGAAATGATGGGACAATACGGAACACGAGAGGAGAGGGAAATGATGGGACAGTACGGAACACGAGAGGAGAGGGAAATGATGGGACAATACGGAACACGAGAGGAGAGGGAAATGATGGGACAATACGGAACACGAGAGGAGAGGGAAATGATGGGACAATACGGAACACGAGAGGAGAGGGAAATGATGGGACAGTACGGAACACGAGAGGAGAGGGAAATGATGGGACAGTACGGAACACGAGAGGAGAGGGAAATGATGGGACAGTACGGAACACGAGAGGAGAGGGAAATGATGGGACAATACGGAACACGAGAGGAGAGGGAAATGATGGGACAATACGGAACACGAGAGGAGAGGGAAATGATGGGACAATACGGAACACGAGAGGAGAGGGAAATGATGGGACAATACGGAACACGAGAGGAGAGGGAAATGATGGGACAGAACGGAACACGAGAGGAGAGGAAAATGATGGGACAGAACGGAACACGAGAGGAGAGGGAAATGATGGGACAATACGGAACACGAGAGGAGAGGGAAATGATGGGACAGTACGGAACACGAGAGGAGAGGGAAATGATGGGACAATACGGGACACGAGAGGAGAGGGAAATGATGGGATAGTACGGAACACGAGAGGAGAGGGAAATGATGGGACAGTACGGGACACGAGAGGAGAGGGAAATTATGGGACAATACGGAACACGAGAGGAGAGGGAAATGATGGGACAATACGGAACACGAGAGGAGAGGGAAATGATGGGACAATACGGAACACGAGAGGAGAGGGAAATGATGGGACAGTACGGAACACGAGAGGAGAGGGAAATGATGGAACAGAACGGAAAACGAGAGGAGAGGGAAATGATGGGACAATACGGAACACGAGAGGAGAGGGAAATGATGGGACAATACGGAACACGAGAGGAGAGGGAAATGATGGGACAATACGGAACACGAGAGGAGAGGGAAATGATGGGACAGTACGGAACACGAGAGGAGAGGGAAATGATGGGACAGTACGGGACACGAGAGGAGAGGGAAATTATGGGACAGTACGGAACACGAGAGGAGAGGGAAATGATGGGACAATACGGAACACGAGAGGAGAGGGAATGGATGGGACAATACGGAACACGAGAGGAGAGGGAAATGATGGGACAGAACGGAACACGAGAGGAGAGGGAAATTATGGGACAATACGGAACACGAGAGGAGAGGGAATGGATGGGACAATACAGAACACGAGAGGAGAGGGAATGGATGGGATAGTACGGAACACGAGCACTGGCGGATCCAGCCTCCCAATATGGGGGGCTAATTTCACTGGGGGTCTTCCGGGCCCCAGGGGCCTCCATATGACCTAAAAAGTACCCCCACTTTTCCCCTCAGCGGACTTGGGTTATTTATTTTTCGCTATAGTATTCTTACGTGTATGGACGTGTCAATTAAGTGCAAAAATAAAATTGATGGATATTTGCCTCCAAATATCTACAATTTTGTCATTTTACATGCTATTTTATATACAAATTAGTTATTCGCTAATACCTATTGACTGAATAAAGTTAGAAGGTCACGGTAAACGTCATTTTGTTGTTATCATCAAGACGCGTTGAATGCTGTGCAGCATGACTTCTTTCTGACATTTGATAACCTTGACCTAAGGTCAAGGTCACGGCGCAAAGTCACCTTTCCAAATTTGACCTACACACACGGCGATGTTATATATCTTTTAACTAGTCTTGAAGATAGGAATTAATTGGTATTAAAATAATTGCACGATCGTTGATGATTATAAAGCAAACTGAGACATTTTCGGGCTTTCTTTACACCGAGAAGGAAGTTATGAAGATACTATTCGACATTCAAATTCAAATGAATTGAAATGTTGCCATTGACGATCAGGCGTTATTTACGCACAATCGAATTCCTCGCAACAAGACAAGTTTTAAGATATATAACATCGCCACAAAGGCCACAATTGGAAACCTAACTTTGAACCTTGACATTGACCTTAGGTGAAGGTCACCAAATGTTAGAAAGAGGTCATACTCATATCATTCAACGCGTCTTGACGAAAATAACAAAATGGTGTCCATTTTACCTTCTTATCTTTATTCAGTCAAAAGTTGTTGGATAATAACATCTTTCACAAAAAGAACATTACAAAATGACAAAATGTAGCATATTTGAAGACAAATAACCATATTTTTCCTGTTTGAACGAAACTTCTTTACACTTAACGATAATAAAGTCAAAATACGAAATATATTTGCTTGGGTATCCCCAAAAAAATGCAAAATTTCACACACACAATTTTTTTTACTAACTTTGAAATTTAAGGTCAAGGTCATCAAATGTTAGAAAGAGGTCATGCTGCAGAGTATTCAACTCGTTTAGATGAGAACAGCAAAATGACGTTTACCGTAGCAATCTAGTTTTATTCAGTCAAAAGTTATTAGCGAATAACATATCTTTATATATATAAAATAGCATGTAAAATGACAAAATTTGAGATATTTGTAGGCAAATATTCCTCAATTTCATTTTTGTTTACTTAATTGACAGTCCTTACACGTAAGAATAGCATAGCGAAAAAATTAGAAACACGTTTGAGGAAAGGTATCCAAAAAGTTGTACAATTTCGAAAACGGACTAAATTTTGAAATTTCCAAAAATGAAAAAAAAATAAACACCACCATGTTATAAAACAGGTCATTGCCATTCTAATGACATATAATACATCTATATTGATTCATAAATTCCCCGCCATATTGGCTGACAAAGATTGACCTGCACCATGACCTTATAAAAATGCCCGAGGCAATATCTCCTGAACCACCGCTTGCATTACAATACAACTTGCACAGCTCACTTTAGCGCCCCAGGTTACCCCATATACCAATTTTGGTACAAATCGGTGACATGACGGTGTCATTTTGGACTTTGTTTTTGTCGAATTGTCGTGGAATGCCCCAGCCCTAAAAAGAAGACCATTGGGATTTTTTAACTGAACTTAATTACCCTACTTGATACTAGTAAACATATTCCAGACAGCATACGTACCTATGTAAGGAAATTCACTCACGCGCTCCTCTGCCACCCAGCAGGCAGCAGGAGACCAAAGGCTGCGACGCTGGGTGTACAATTATTGCTTACGTTGGTTGTAAATCACTCCAAAATAGCGTCAGACGTGCCACTTTCCCTATCCCTACTGCTACCATAATGCTAGCAAATAGAGGAAACACGAATGAGGCAAAATAAAATACATTTATTTTGCAAGAAGTTATTTTTGCGCAGGCAGTACCCATTTTCATCGCCAGTTTCAGTGGATTGTGAGGGGTGAGACTAATTTCTACTGCCGCCCCTGTTGAGCTTGGAATGTGGGGGGGGGGCTTTTGCCCCTGCCGCCCCCTTTGGATCCGCCAGTGATTCCATACAACATAGGTACCTATACAAGGAAATTCACTCACGCTCTCCTCTGGCATCCAGCAGGCAGCAGGAGACCAAAGGCTGCGACGCGCGCTGCGTGTAAAATTATAACTTACATTGGTTGTGAATCACTCCAAAATAGCGTCAGACGCGCCACTTTCCCTACCCCTACTGCTACCAAAATGCTACCAAATAGACGAAACACGAACGAGGCAAAAACAAAATTTCTTTCTTTCGCAAGAAGTTATTTTTTTCGCAGGCAGTACCCATTTTCATCGCCAATTGCAACTATTTTTTTTTATTGGGGAGGGGGGCTAATTTCTATTGCCGCCCCTGTCGAGCTTGGGGTGGGTAGGGGGGCTTTTGCCCCTGCCCCCTCCCCTGGATCCGCCAGTGAACACGAGAGGAGAGGGAATGGATGGGACAGTACGGAACACGAGAGGAGAGGGAAATGATGGGACAATACGGAACACGAGAGGAGAGGGAAATGATGGGACAGAACGGGACACGAGAGGAGAGGGAAATGATGGGACAGTACGGAACACGAGAGGAGAGGGAAATGATGGGACAGTACGGGACACGAGAGGAGAGGGAAATAATGGGACAGTACGGAACACGAGAGGAGAGGGAAATGATGGGACAGTACGGGACACGAGAGGAGAGGGAAATAATGGGACAATACGGAACACGAGAGGAGAGGGAAATGATAGGACAATACGGAACACGAGAGGAGAGGGAAATGATGGGACAGTACGGAACACGAGAGGAGAGGGAAATGATGGGACAGTACGGAACACGAAAGGAGAGGGAAATGATGGGACAGTACGGAACACGAGAGGAGAGGGAAATGATGGGACAATACGGAACACGAGAGGAGAGGGAAATGATGGGAAAATACGGAACACGAGAGGAGAGGGAAATGATGGGACAATACGGAACACGAGAGGAGAGGGAAATGATGGGACAGTACGGAACACGAGAGGAGAGGGAAATGATGGGACAATACGGAACACGAGAGGAGAGGGAAATGATGGGACAATACGGAACACGAGAGGAGAGGGAAATGATGGGACAGTACGGAACACGAGAGGAGAAGGAAATGATGGGACAGTACGGAACACGAGAGGAGAGGGAAATGATGGGATAGTACGGAACACGAGAGGAGAGGGAAATGATGGGATAGTACGGAACACGAGAGGAGAGGGAAATGATGGGACAGTGAGAGGAGAGGGAAATGATGGGACAGAACGGAACACGAGAGGAGAGGGAAATGATGGGATAGTACGGAACACGAGAGGAGAGGGAAATGATGGGACAGAACGGAACATGAGAGGAGAGGGAAATGATGGGACAGAACGGAACACGAGAGGAGAGGGAAATGATGGGACAGTACGGGACACGAGAGGAGAGGGAAATGATGGGACAGTACGGAAAACGAGAGGAGAGGGAAATGATGGGACAATACGGGACACGAGAGGAGAAGGAAATGATGGGACAGTACGGAACACGAGAGAGAGGGAAATGATGGGACAATACGGGACACGAGAGGAGAGGGAAATGATGGGACAGTACGGAAAACGAGAGGAGAGGGAAATGATGGGACAGAACGGAACACGAGAGGAGAGGGAAATGATGGGACAACACGGGACACGAGAGGAGAGGGAAATGATGGGACAGTACGGAAAACGAGAGGAGAGGGAAATGATGGGACAGAACGGAACACGAGAGGAGAGGGAAATGATGGGACAGAACGGAACACGAGAGGAGAGGGAAATGATGGGACAGAACGGAACACGAGAGGAGAGGGAAATGATGGGACAGAACGGAACACGAGAGGAGAGGGAAATGATGGGACAGAACGGAACACGAGAGGAGAGGGAAATGATGGGACAATACGGGACACAAGAGGAGAGGGAAATGATGGGACAGTACGGAAAACGAGAGGAGAAGGAAATGATGGGACAATGCGGAACACGAGAGGAGAGGGAAATGATGGGACAGTACGGGACACGAGAGGAGAGGGAAATGATGGGACAGAACGGGACACGAGAGGAGAGGGAAATGATGGGACTGAACGGGACACGAGAGGAGAGGGAAATGATGGGACAGAACGGGACACGAGAGGAGAGGGAAATGATGGGACAGTACGGAACACGAGAGGAGAGGGAAATGATGGGACAGTACGGAACACGAGAGGAGAGGGAAATGATGGGACAGAACGGAACACGAGAGGAGAGGGAAATGATGGGACAGTACGGAACACGAGAGGAGAGGGAAATGATGGGACAGTACGGAACACGAGAGGAGAAGGAAATGATGGGACAGAACGGGACACGAGAGGAGAGGGAAATGATGGGACAGTACGGAACACGAGAGGAGAAGGAAATGATGGGACAGAACGGGACACGAGAGGAGAGGGAAATGATGGGACAGAACGGAACACGAGAGGAGAGGGAAATGATGGGACAGTACGGGACACGAGAGGAGAGGGAAATGATGGGACAATACGGAACACGAGAGGAGAGGGAAATGATGGGACAGTACGGAACACGAGAGGAGAAGGAAATGATGGGACAGAACGGGACACGAGAGGAGAGGGAAATGATGGGACAGTACGGAACACGAGAGGAGAGGGAAATGATGGGACAATACGGAACACGAGAGGAGAGGGAAATGATGGGACAGTACGGGACACGAGAGGAGAGGGAAATGATAGGACAATACGGAACACGAGAGGAGAGGGAAATGATGGGACAGTACGGAACACGAGAGGAGAGGGAAATGATGGGACAGTACGTAACACGAGAGGAGAGGGAAATGATGGGACAGTACGGAACACGAGAGGAGAGGGAAATGATGGGACAATACGGAACGCGAGAGGAGAGGGAAATGATGGGAAAATACGGAACACGAAAGGAGAGGGAAATGATGGGACAATAAGGAACACGAGAGGAGAGGGAAATGATGGGACAGTACGGAACACGAGAGGAGAGGGAAATGATGGGACAATACGGAACACGAGAGGAGAGGGAAATGATGGGACAATACGGAACACGAGAGGAGAGGGAAATGATGGGACAATACGGAACACGAGAGGAGAGGGAAATGATGGGACAGTACGGAACACGAGAGGAGAGGGAAATGATGGGACAGTACGGAACACGAGAGGAGAGGGAAATGATGGGACAGTACGGAACACGAGAGGAGAGGGAAATGATGGGACAATACGGAACACGAGAGGAGAGGGAAATGATGGGACAATACGGAACACGAGAGGAGAGGGAAATGATGGGACAATACGGAACACGAGAGGAGAGGGAAATGATGGGACAGAACGGAACACGAGAGGAGAGGAAAATGATGGGACAGAACGGAACACGAGAGGAGAGGGAAATGATGGGACAATACGGAACACGAGAGGAGAGGGAAATGATGGGACAGTACGGAACACGAGAGGAGAGGGAAATGATGGGACAATACGGGACACGAGAGGAGAGGGAAATGATGGGATAGTACGGAACACGAGAGGAGAGGGAAATGATGGGACAGTACGGGACACGAGAGGAGAGGGAAATTATGGGACAATACGGAACACGAGAGGAGAGGGAAATGATGGGACAATACGGAACACGAGAGGAGAGGGAAATGATGGGACAATACGGAACACGAGAGGAGAGGGAAATGATGGGACAGTACGGAACACGAGAGGAGAGGGAAATGATGGAACAGAACGGAAAACGAGAGGAGAGGGAAATGATGGGACAATACGGAACACGAGAGGAGAGGGAAATGATGGGACAATACGGAACACGAGAGGAGAGGGAAATGATGGGACAATACGGAACACGAGAGGAGAGGGAAATGATGGGACAGTACGGAACACGAGAGGAGAGGGAAATGATGGGATAGTACGGAACACGAGAGGAGAGGGAAATGATGGGACAATACGGAACACGAGAGGAGAGGGAAATGATGGGACAGTACGGAACACGAGAGGAGAGGGAAATGATGGGACAGTACGGGACACGAGAGGAGAGGGAAATTATGGGACAGTACGGAACACGAGAGGAGAGGGAAATGATGGGACAATACGGAACACGAGAGGAGAGGGAATGGATGGGACAATACGGAACACGAGAGGAGAGGGAAATGATGGGACAGAACGGAACACGAGAGGAGAGGGAAATTATGGGACAATACGGAACACGAGAGGAGAGGGAATGGATGGGACAATACAGAACACGAGAGGAGAGGGAATGGATGGGATAGTACGGAACACGAGCACTGGCGGATCCAGCCTCCCAATATGGGGGGCTAATTTCACTGGGGGTCTTCCGGGCCCCAGGGGCCTCCATTTGACCTAAAAAGTACCCCCACTTTTCCCCTCAGCGGACTTGGGTTATTTATTTTTCGCTATAGTATTCTTACGTGTATGGACGTGTCAATTAAGTGCAAAAATAAAATTGATGGATATTTGCCTCCAAATATCTACAATTTTGTCATTTTACATGCTATTTTATATACAAATTAGTTATTCGCTAATACCTATTGACTGAATAAAGTTAGAAGGTCACGGTAAACGTCATTTTGTTGTTATCATCAAGACGCGTTGAATGCTGTGCAGCATGACTTCTTTCTGACATTTGATAACCTTGACCTAAGGTCAAGGTCACGGCGCAAAGTCACCTTTCCAAATTTGACCTACACACGCGGCGATGTTATATATCTTTTAACTAGTCTTGAAGATAGGAATTAATTGGTATTAAAATAATTGCACGATCGTTGATGTTTATAAAGCAAACTGAGACATTTTCGGGCTTTCTTTACACCGAGAAGGAAGTTATGAAGATACTATTCGACATTCAAATTCAAATGAATTGAAATGTTGCCATTGACGATCAGGCGTTATTTATGCACAATCGAATTCCTCGCAACAAGACAAGTTTTAAGATATATAACATCGCCACAAAGGCCACAATTGGAAACCTAACTTTGAACCTTGACATTGACCTTAGGTGAAGGTCACCAAATGTTAGAAAGAGGTCATACTCATATCATTCAACGCGTCTTGACGAAAATAACAAAATGGTGTCCATTTTACCTTCTTATCTTTATTCAGTCAAAAGTTGTTGGATAATAACATCTTTCACAAAAAGAACATTACAAAATGACAAAATGTAGCATATTTGAAGACAAATAACCATACTTTTCCTGTTTGAACGAAACTTCTTTACACTTAACGATAATAAAGTCAAAATACGAAATATATTTGCTTGGGTATCCCCCAAAAATGCAAAATTTCACACACACATTTTTTTTTTACTAACTTTGAAATTTAAGGTCAAGGTCATCAAATGTTAGAAAGAGGTCATGCTGCAGAGTATTCAACTCGTTTAGATGAGAACAGCAAAATGACGTTTACCGTAGCAATCTAGTTTTATTCAGTCAAAAGTTATTAGCGAATAACATATCTTTATATATATAAAATAGCATGTAAAATGACAAAATTTGAGATATTTGTAGGCAAATATTCCTCAATTTCATTTTTGTTTACTTAATTGACAGTCCTTACACGTAAGAATAGCATAGCGAAAAAATTAGAAACACGTTTGAGGAAAGGTATCCAAAAAGTTGTACAATTTCGAAAACGGACTAAATTTTGAAATTTCCAAAAATGAAAAAAAAATAAACACCACCATGTTATAAAACAGGTCATTGCCATTCTAATGACATATAATACATCTATATTGATTCATAAATTCCCCGCCATATTGGCTGACAAAGATTGACCTGCACCATGACCTTATAAAAATGCCCGAGGCAATATCTCCTGAACCACTGCTTGCATTACAATACAACTTGCACAGCTCACTTTAGCGCCCCAGGTTACCCCATATACCAATTTTGGTACAAATCGGTGACATGACGGTGTCATTTTGGACTTTGTTTTTGTCGAATTGTCGTGGAATGCCCCAGCCCTAAAAAGAAGACCATTGGGATTTTTTAACTGAACTTAATTACCCTACTTAATACTAGTAAACATATTCCAGACAGCATACGTACCTATGTAAGGAAATTCACTCACGCGCTCCTCTACCACCCAGCAGGCAGCAGGAGACCAAAGGCTGCGACGCTGGGTGTACAATTATTGCTTACGTTGGTTGTAAATCACTCCAAAATAGCGTCAGACGTGCCACTTTCCCTATCCCTACTGCTACCATAATGCTAGCAAATAGAGGAAACACGAATGAGGCAAAATAAAATATATTTATTTTGCAAGAAGTTATTTTTGCGCAGGCAGTACCCATTTTCATCGCCAGTTTCAGTGGATTGTGAGGGGTGATACTAATTTCTACTGCCGCCCCTGTTGAGCTTGGAATGTGGGGGGGGGGGGCTTTTGCCCCTGCCGCCCCCTTTGGATCCGCCAGTGATTCCATACAACATAGGTACCTATACAAGGAAATTCACTCACGCTCTCCTCTGGCATCCAGCAGGCAGCAGGAGACCAAAGGCTGCGACGCGCGCTGCGTGTAAAATTATAACTTACATTGGTTGTGAATCACTCCAAAATAGCGTCAGACGCGCCACTTTCCCTATCCCTACTGTTACCAAAATGCTACCAAATAGACGAAACACGAACGAGGCAAAAACAAAATTTCTTTCTTTTGCAAGAAGTTATTTTTTCGCAGGCAGTACCCATTTTCATCGCCAATTGCAGCTATTTTTTTTTGTATTGGGGAGGGGGGCTAATTTCTATTGCCGCCCCTGTCGAGCTTGGGGTGGGTAGGGGGGCTTTTGCCCCTGCCCCCTCCCCTGGATCCGCCAGTGAACACGAGAGGAGAGGGAATGGATGGGACAGTACGGAACACGAGAGGAGAGGGAAATGATGGGACAATACGGAACACGAGAGGAGAGGGAAATGATGGGACAGAACGGGACACGAGAGGAGAGGGAAATGATGGGACAGTACGGAACACGAGAGGAGAGGGAAATGATGGGACAGTACGGGACACGAGAGGAGAGGGAAATAATGGGACAGTACGGAACACGAGAGGAGAGGGAAATGATGGGGCAGTACGGGACACGAGAGGAGAGGGAAATAATGGGACAATACGGAACACGAGAGGAGAGGGAAATGATGGGACAGTACGGAACACGAGAGGAGAGGGAAATGATGGGACAGAACGGAACACGAGAGGAGAGGGAAATGATGGGACAGTACGGGACACGAGAGGAGAGGGAAATGATGGGACAGAACGGAACACGAGAGGAGAGGGAAATGATGGGATAGTACGGAACACGAGAGGAGAGGGAAATGATGGGATAGTACGGAACACGAGAGGAGAGGGAAATGATGGGACAATACGGAACACGAGAGGAGAGGGGAATGATGGGACAGTACGGAGCACGAGAGGAGAGGGAAATGATGGGACAATACGGAACACGAGAAGAGAGGGAAATGATGGGACAGTACGGAACACGAGAGGAGAGGGAAATGATGGGACAGTACGGAACACGAGAGGAGAGGGAAATGATGGGACAGTACGGGACACGAGAGGAGAGGGAAATGATGGGACAGTACGGGACACGAGAGGAGAGGGAAATGATGGGACAGTACGGAACACGAGAGGAGAGGGAAATGATGGGACAATACGGAACACGAGAGGAGAGGGAAATTATGGGACAGTACGGAACACGAGAGGAGAGGGAAATGATGGGACAATACGGAACACGAGAGGAGAGGGGAATGATGGGACAGTACGGAGCACGAGAGGAGAGGGAAATGATGGGACAGTACGGGACACGAGAGGAGAGGGAAATGATGGGACAGTACGGAACACGAGAGGAGAGGGAAATGATGGGACAGAACGGAACACGAGAGGAGAGGGAAATGATGGGACAGTACGGGACACGAGAGGAGAGGGAAATGATGGGACAGTACGGAAAACGAGAGGAGAGGGAAATGATGGGACAATACGGGACACGAGAGGAGAAGAAAATGATGGGACAGTACGGAACACGAGAGGAGAGTGAAATGATGGGACAATACGGGACACGAGAGGAGAGGGAAATGATGGGACAGTACGGAAAACGAGAGGAGAGGGAAATGATGGGACAGAACGGAACACGAGAGGAGAGGGAAATGATGGGACAACACGGGACACGAGAGGAGAGGGAAATGATGGGACAGTACGGAAAACGAGAGGAGAGGGAAATGATGGGACAGAACGGAACACGAGAGGAGAGGGAAATGATGGGACAGAACGGAACACGAGAGGAGAGGGAAATGATGGGACAGAACGGAACACGAGAGGAGAGGGAAATGATGGGATAGTACGGAACACGAGAGGAGAGGGAAATGATGGGACAATACGGAACACGAGAGGAGAGGGGAATGATGGGACAGTACGGAGCACGAGAGGAGAGGGAAATGATGGGACAATACGGAACACGAGAAGAGAGGGAAATGATGGGACAGTACGGAACACGAGAGGAGAGGGAAATGATGGGACAGTACGGAACACGAGAGGAGAGGGAAATGATGGGACAGTACGGGACACGAGAGGAGAGGGAAATGATGGGACAGTACGGGACACGAGAGGAGAGGGAAATGATGGGACAGTACGGAACACGAGAGGAGAGGGAAATGATGGGACAATACGGAACACGAGAGGAGAGGGAAATTATGGGACAGTACGGAACACGAGAGGAGAGGGAAATGATGGGACAATACGGAACACGAGAGGAGAGGGGAATGATGGGACAGTACGGAGCACGAGAGGAGAAGGAAATGATGGGACAGTACGGGACACGAGAGGAGAGGGAAATGATGGGACAGTACGGAACACGAGAGGAGAAGGAAATGATGGGACAGTACGGAACACGAGAGGAGAGGGAAATGATGGGATAGTACGGAACACGAGAGGAGAGGGAAATGATGGGATAGTACGGAACACGAGAGGAGAGGGAAATGATGAGACAGTACGGAACACGAGAGGAGAGGGAAATGATGGGACAGAACGGAACACGAGAGGAGAGGGAAATGATGGGATAGTACGGAACACGAGAGGAGAGGGAAATGATGGGACAGAACGGAACACGAGAGGAGAGGGAAATGATGGGACAGAACGGAACACGAGAGGAGAGGGAAATGATGGGACAGTACGGGACACGAGAGGAGAGGGAAATGATGGGACAGTACGGAAAACGAGAGGAGAGGGAAATGATGGGACAATACGGGACACGAGAGGAGAAGGAAATGATGGGACAGTACGGAACACGAGAGGAGAGGGAAATGATGGGACAATACGGGACACGAGAGGAGAGGGAAATGATGGGACAGTACGGAAAACGAGAGGAGAGGGAAATGATGGGACAGAACGGAACACGAGAGGAGAGGGAAATGATGGGACAACACGGGACACGAGAGGAGAGGGAAATGATGGGACAGAACGGAACACGAGAGGAGAGGGAAATGATGGGACAGAACGGAACACGAGAGGAGAGGGAAATGATGGGACAGAACGGAACACGAGAGGAGAGGGAAATGATGGGACAGAACGGAACACGAGAGGAGAGGGAAATGATGGGACAGAACGGAACACGAGAGGAGAGGGAAATGATGGGACAATACGGGACACAAGAGGAGAGGGAAATGATGGGACAGTACGGAAAACGATAGGAGAAGGAAATGATGGGACAATACGGAACACGAGAGTTGAGGGAAATGATGGGACAGTACGGGACACGAGAGGAGAGGGAAATGATGGGACAGAACGGGACACGAGAGGAGAGGGAAATGATGGGACTGAACGGGACACGAGAGGAGAGGGAAATGATGGGACAGAACGGGACACGAGAGGAGAGGGAAATGATGGGACAGTACGGAACACGAGAGGAGAGGGAAATGATGGGACAGAACGGGACACGAGAGGAGAGGGAAATTATGGGACAGTACGGAACACGAGAGGAGAGGGAAATGATGGGACAGAAAGGGACACGAGAGGAGAGGGAAATGATGGGACAGTACGGAACACGAGAGGAGAGGGAAATTATGGGACAGAACGGAACACGAGAGGAGAGGGAAATGATGGGACAGTACGGAACACGAGAGGAGAGGGAAATTATGGGACAATACGGAACACGAGAGGAGAGGGAAATGATGGGACAGTACGGGACACGAGAGGAGAGGGTGTGGATAATGCCAGGAGAGGACAGACAAACGACAGGAGAGGACGGAGAAACGACAGGAGCGGACAGAGAAACGTCAGGAGAGGACGGAGAAACGTCAGGAGACTGAGAGGACAGACAAACGATAGGAGAGGACGGAGAAACGACAGGAGAGGACAGAGAAACGTCACGAGAGGACAGAGAAACGACAGGAGAGGACGGAGAAACGACAGGAGAGGACAGAGAAACGTCAGGAGAGGACAAAGAAACGACAGGAGAGGACGGAGAAACGACAGGAGAGGACATAAAAATGCCACGAGAGGACATAGAAACGACAGGGGAGGATGGAGAAACGACAGGAGAGGACAGATAAACGTCAGGGAAAGGACGGAGAAACGTCAGTAGAGGACGGAGAAACGACAGGAGAGGACAGATAAACGACAGGAGAGGACAGACAAACGACAGGAGAGGACGGAGAAGCGACAGGAGAGGACAGACATACGACAGGAGAGGACAGAGAAACATCAGGAGAGGACGGAGAAACGACAGGAGAGGACGGAGAAACGACAGGAGAGAACAGAGAAACGTCAGGAGAGGACAGATAAACGACAGGAGAGGACAGAGGAACGACAGGAGAGGACAGACAAACGACAGGAGAGGACAGAGAAACGACAGGAGAGGACAGAGAAACGTCACGAGAGGACAGAGAAACGTCACGAGACGACAAAGAAACGTCAGGAGAGGACAGAGAAACGTCAGGAGAGGACGGAGAAACGTCAGGGGAGGACGGAGAAACGTCAGGAGAGGATAGAAAAACGACAGGAGAGGACGGAGAAACGACAGGAGAGGACAGAGAAACGTCACGAGAGGACAGAGAAACGTCACGAGAGGACAGAGAAACGTCAGGAGAGGACAGAGAAACGACAGAGGAGAGGACAGACAAACGACAGGAGAGGACAGAGAAAGGACAGGAGAGGACAGAGAAACGTCACGAGAGGACATAGAAACGTCACGAGAGGACAGAGAAACGTCAGGAGAGGACAGAGAAACGTCAGGAGAGGACGGAGAAACGTCAGGGGAGGACGGAGAAACGTCAGGAGAGGATGAAAAAACGACAGGAGAGGACGAAGAAACGACAGAAGAGGACAGAGAAACGTCACGAGAGGACAGAGAAACGTCACGAGAGGACAGAGAAACGTCACGAGAGGACATATAAACGTCAGGAGAGGACAGATAAACGTCAGGAGACTGAGAGGAAAGAGACACGTCAGGAGAGGACGGAGAAACGTCAGGAGAGAACAGAAATGATGGCATACATACGAGAGAAGACGTCAGGAGAGGACGGAGAAACGATTGTAGAGAACGGGAAACGACAGAGCACGAAACACGTCAGGACTGGAGGGAAAACACGTAAGCACCGGAGACTATTTAAATTGAATCAACAGACTGCAATTATTCCCACCTTGTCGGCAACGCTTTGGGTCCTGATATGCCACGTTCTTGAGCTGCGATGCAAGTTTGGTGCATAACTTGAGTATATTCTGGGTACTATAGTCTAGAACAGTGACGCTCAGCATCAAGTGCATGATTATCCTCTTTTGACGACCTGAATGACTCGCTCGAAGAATGCTATTGTGTTAACGGGTTGACGGGTGAACTGGTTAACCATCCACTAGTAAGTCCAGGGGAGGCGGAAGAGGGGGTAGGGGAGGAGGTGGGGGCAGCCGCCCCCACTCAAGAAGTTGGGGGGTGGGGGGAACATATGATTTTGCCCCCCCCCCCTCTCATACATTTGTAAGAGGGGACCTCCAAGAAGTTGACCGAGGGCCCCGAGGTGCCCCCAGACAGTCTGAGGGACCCTCTAAGACCAACAGAAGGCCCTCCGTATGCCTGAAGGGGCCCTCGGAAGGCATGAGACTTCAACATGGGCCTGTCCGACGTTTTCTTTTTGCGACCATTATACCACTATATTCTGTCCTGCAAAATATAGTGGCCTAAATCCGAGGAGATACCATTTCGAGCATTTTTTTTGTGTGTGGGCTTTAGCCGTGGGGGGCCTTTGGCTGAGGGTGCCCCCTGGGTTTCTTTGCCCCCATCCGAAAATACCTCCCGCCGCCACTGCTAGTAACATTATACAGTATTAAGTTATGCGGTACAGCATAACTTCAGGCGTTTACTGCTAGTGCCATCTAGGAGCGGACATATAAGCTGATATATGTACTGTTGCTCGTGGTCTAAGGCAATGGTCAATACAGTATCGGGAGACACCGAGACCGTTCATTAGAAGAAACCGAATGTGCAC
>JAXIVJ010019847.1:0-12500 GCA_036785665.1 Chirona hameri | reverse complement strand
TTTTAAGCGGAAAGTTGGGTTGGTGACGTCATATGATTTTTAAAAAATAACATGGAAATCCTTTGTGCTGCCAAATGTATGGCACATTTTTTTTTGTCGACATCTATTGCGAAGAAAAAGCAAACCACCCGGTGTCTAGATTGGCTTAGATTGCGAACCATCCGGGGATCGAGAAATGAAAGACGAAAATATTACAAGGCTGACCTTAAAACAAGTCGACTATCATTACCAGTTGGGTAAAGCGAGACGACGCTGTCGGTTTAGAGGCCCTATTCAAATACACATGGGCCTTATTTTTTACAGATGTCAAAATCGAATTCGAATATCTTTTTGATTAGATCATTGTGGTTGTTTTAACTGCTACCGTACTTAATTTCAATGCCAATCCATCACAATGGCTATCTCAACTCAAATATAATGTTAAGGTGGGATAGTCCCTTTTAAGGGAGGTAGTGGATCAAGTTCAGGTAAAACATGTCGAACTCCTTGCGCTCCTTGCTTGTTGATCTGTGATGCTGGCGAGCAGAATCACTGGAAAGTTGGTGTGCAGTTGTGGGGGCATGCATTCTTAACGAGACACTGGACCCAGCGATGAAAAACAGGTGAAAAAAAGTAAACAGCCTGGTTCATTTATGAAAGCAATATGAAAAGGTGAGAAACTACAGCGACACCTTTTTGCCAAATACCCGTCTACGAAGGCATTAATTACAGGCAGTTAGGCATATCGGTGTGACAAATGTATGATTAATTGGGAAATGAGTATAGCTACATGGAATGCGGCAAACATTCCATTTTTAACAAGACAATTACTAATTGTTTCAATATTAATGTTTCCTAGCGTCAAATATGCAAACGAATTAGCCATACTTGAAGTCTTTCAAGAAGCTTGGGCTGCCCTTTGGACATTGAATGCATGACATACTTATGATGCATAGCCCTGATCGCAGGGGCGTCGCGGCGTTGGGGGTCGCGACCCCCCACTTTTGAAAACGGGGGGGGGGGGGGGCTCACTTTTTGTGACGGCCGCCTCCCCCCCAACACACTTTTTATGGCGGAGGCTGATTCTAGTTTGCATGTAATTCCTATTAAAATCAAGATTGGAATATTACAAATACGATGTGGCAGGGGCGTAGCTTCTCCAGAAACGTTAGGGGGGGGGGCTGAGCTGGGACAATTGCTTAAAGTACCATCAAAATCCAACAAAATACAGATTTCTCCCCGGTATGACCCACTTCCTCGTCCAAGTTGGGGTGGCTGAAGCCAAGTGCGTGTGTGTGTGTGTGTGTGTATGGGGGGGGGGGGCTGAAGCCCCCTCAACTGAATAGGATCCTACACCCCCGCGACGTGGAAATGGGCTCAGTCAGTTACGGATGAAATTTCCTTCGTTTTCCATTCGACACACCGCTGCTCCGAAAGGAAAACGAAGGAAATTCCATCCGTAACATGCAGCGGCGTCGCCGACGGCAGGGTCGGAGGGACGGTCCCCCCGACCCCTCCACTCTCAGAAGGAGGGGTGGTTTACCCCCCCCCCCATACCACTTTATGCGGGAGAAGTTGGCAATTTATCGTACAAATTGTCTTTTCAGCAGTCAAAGTTCAGCTATCCACCCACAGTCAAAAAGTGGAAATTTCGCGACGCTTCGCGGCATGACACAAGTTTCGCAATTGCTTATACAAATTTGGAAAATGGGAAAATGAATTCCACCAGGGCCCACTCCCTTCATAAAATACTAACTTTCAAGCGGGCTACATGTTAGCTAGTCTGCCGAGTTCCGAAAAAGGCGACGCGAACGCAACGACGTGGACATCGGGACCCGGAAGCTGCTCCAGCGGTGCCCAACTTGCTGGACCGAAGAGCTAATAGTGGGACCAGGCCAAGACCATCTTCCCAAGCCATCTCCCCTCAGGCTCCTCCAGATCCACAGGTACCAATTATGCGCGGAAAAGTCGTTCTGCCCCTTGATGCTTTCAAACCATTTGCACTGTTACTAGTTGTTTGTTGCAGCTCGATACATATGTATACAGCTATTATTATTATATGTACTATTGACCGCTGATTGCCACTGGTCATCGTGATTTACTATCCGAGGCTAATGTTTTTGCAAAACTACCTTCATTTCAATATTTTTTAATCATACCGAGATGTGTAACCAGGAAAAGGGGCTTGGCTCCACTCACAGTCTGGTTCCCATATTTTAAATGTATTTTCCACGACCTAAAATTAAAAAAGATCACGCTGCTTCGCGAAGTCACATACATCGGTGCCCATCATCATAACGAAGCCATCGTCATCGTATTCGGTTCCTCGTAACGCTGAATTGAATTTATAGCATTTTTAGCTTCTCATCCTATACATGGCCGACCGCCTATACTTCTGGGGTTATCAGGAAAACCCGTTAAAAAAATCGCGCCGCTTGACGGCGCTAAATAACAAGTATATATACATGCAAATCCACAAAAAAATGCTGCAAAGGCTTAAATACACCCACAAAATGGGGGTACATTTTTTTCCGTCATTTCAGCCAACCCCCACTCAAAAATGATCGGCGACGCCACTGCCTGATCGCTACGATGCATAGCTCTGCCTTGATCGATTACCAATGCAAACAGCTGAATGCTCATTGAAGCAGGGCGGATACCAAAGGTAGGTATACACAAGCACGTCTCCATATGAAAATGAACCACCAACACAGGAACGACCACCACGAGAGCAATGTCCGTCACTTGCAACGTACCAGACAGTGCCTGTCAGCCGTGCGGTAGATCCTAGATCAGGCGACGAGCGGACCTCGTTGCAAAGTCCAGGTCTGAGACAGACATGATGAGACCCAGACTGGGTGGTCCCGGTCCGTCGCGTCGTGCGTTGATGTTCATCACGGGTGGTTTTCAAAAGACAGGCCCGGTGTTGACAGGCCCGTGTTGATCAACGTCTGCCTGTTTGTGGTTGTCAACCTGGGCGGTATTTCTCAAGTGCGTTTAACATTAGAAAGAAAGCCATTTTTAGCGCTATCGAGTAAGCGATTTTGCAATGTTACCTGCAAATCCGGCATGTTTTGCCAATCGCCGCGTGTTAAATCACACACATACACACACTGTTGTCAATAATTCCTTCCGATCGACTTCAAAGGCGTGACCCTGGAGGCAATTCCGCATTTTCCAGATCTCTAATAGCATCTCACCCCTCTTTGACGGGAGCAGGGAGTTCTTGAAAGGCGGCGAGTGTGGAATGCTGAGCTTCGAGGAACCAACATGGACGCCATCCACCTGTTGGCAGCGCTCGAGGGCGGCCGCGAGCCTCTCATGATGAGGTCATAGCGCCCCTTGAACGCCGCACACCCGGTGTTCATCCTACATCAGTCTACATCAGTCTACATCAGTCTTCATCAGTCGGAGAACGCCTACATCAGTCTACATCAGTCGGAGAACGCCTACATCAGTCTACATCAGTCGGAGAACGCCTACATCAGTCTACATCAGTCGGAGAACGCCTACATCAGTCTACATCAGTCGGATAACGCCTACACCAGTCTACATCAGTCGGAGAACTCCTAAATCAGTCTACATCAGTCGGAGAACGCCTACATCAGTCTACATCAGTCGGAGAACGCCTACATCAGTCTACATCAGTCGGAGAACGCCTACATCAGTCTACATCAGTCGGAGAACGCCTATATCAGTCTACATCAGTCGGAGAACGCCTACATCAGTCTACATCAGTCGGAGAACGCCTACATCAGTCTACATCAGTCGGAGAACGCCTGCATCAGTCTACATCAGTCGGAGAACGCCTACATCAGTCTACATCAGTCGGAAAACGCCTACATCAGTATACATCAGTCGGAGAACGCCTACATCAGTCGGAGTTGACGGCTCGTCACAGGTGGTCGGCGTTTGCCGTGCGCTTCTGATCTTCACAGCATGACGTCATCGGGAAGCTCCGCTGCTGGTACGATGGTGATGAACTTTCGTATCGTTACTGCAGACATATCGCGTGTAAATTATAATCCATGTACCCGACAGTCTTCTACTTTTTCTCCTCTTCGTGACGCCGGAGACAACATGACATCCATAAACCACGAATGTGCATCTGTCGCAGTGCTATTGCCTACTCTGTTTATGGACGGGATTCATTAATTAGTGAGACACAGTCTACATCGATTCTGACGTGGCTGCTTTTGTGGCGCATGCAGGCAAATAGCCAGGATTTCGTCCAGGGGGTGCGGCGTCTCGAAAGGGCCCCTTCCCGAGCGGTGAAAGGGCCCCTTTACAAGCGTTGAAAGGGCCATACAAAACGGATGAAAGGCACGTTACAAGGATGGCAAATGCAGTATGACAGGTATGGCATGGGCCATACCAACCTTTAGGAGCTGGAGTTAGCAAACTGCCATATCAACTTTGGAACCAGCGACACCAATTTGGAATCAGCTATACCAATTTGGAATGTTTTTGAAGCTCAAGACCTGGAACTCTTAAACAAATTGCGCCGCGTAGCGGCGCGAAAATTTTGAGTCTTATGCCTTGGATATGCTTTCTCATAAATGCGTCGCATTTCGTATGGTGCGGATCTTTAAAAATGCTATATTGTGCGTTTAAAAGTGCGGCAAAAAAGTGTTACAGTAAACTATTTTGCCCAATTATATAGGAAAGTAGCAACATAACACATAAATGCGACGCGAAACGGGCCGATTTTTTTCTAACCCGCATACAATTGAATTTGTAGTTAAATTGCGCCGCAGAGCGGCGCAATTTTTTAAAGTTTGATTCCCTGGACAACTGTATTCTTACTGTTGAAAGGCCCAGGGTCCCTTCAGATCGTCTAGGGGCCCCTACGACCTTTGCAACGCCCTTCCGACCTGTTCAGGGACTCATCTGGGATCCGCGAAGCAAAAAGACATGATGTGGAGTGGGTGATATATATAAAATATAAAGAGGGCTTACTCTACAAGACAAATTAAAATCGGAGCTTTCGGGTATATTGGAACACCCTGACGAAGGGTGTTACAATATACCCGAAAGCTCAGAGTTTAATATTTTTCTTGTGGAGTATGTCCTCTTTGTATTTAATCTTCATCTGGGAATACTGGGATCTCTACGTGCTTTTGGCCCTTCCGGTCTGACCAGAGACTCCTCTGACCTTCCAAGAAGCCCTCTTGTGTGTTATGGGGCTCATTCGGTCTGTTCAGAGGTCCTTCCGACCTGGTCAGAGACTGCACTGGCTGCTTTGTCGCCCTGCCTTACATGCTCAGGGGCCCCTCCAGTCAGGCTAGGAACTCATCCGGCATGTTCAAGGGCCCTTCCGACCGTCCCAGGGACCCTTTCGGTCTAGCCAGGGGCCTCTCTGACTTGCCCAGGAGCCCCTCCGATCTGCCCAGCGACTTTCTGGTCGGACTGCGCTGGCTGCTTTGTCGCCCTGCCGACATGCTGCGAGGGCCCTCCGACCTGCCCTGGGACCCCTCCATGCTGACTAGGGGCCCATTCGGCATGTTCAGGGGCCCTTCTGACCCACATAGGGGCCCTTTTGGTCTGGTCAGGGGCCCCTCTGACCTGCACAGGGACCCTTTTAACTTCCCAGGGGCCCTCTGGTCTCTCCAGGGGCCCTCCAGCCTTCTACGGGGCCCTTCCGACCTGACAAGGGACTGCGCTGGCCGCTTTGTCGCCCTGCCGACATGCTCAGGGGTTCTCTCGACCTGCCCAGGGGCCCCTCTGTGCTGGCTAGGGGCCCATTCGACGTGTTCAGGGGCCCTCTGACCCGCTCAGGGGCCCTTTCGGTCTGGCCAGGGGCCCCTCTGACATGCACAGGGCTCTTTCGAACGTCCAGGGGCTTTCTGGTCTTTCAGAGAAGGCCCTGGTGGCCATAAAGGGCCTCTGAAGTGCTCTAAACTCTCTAAATACCACACTTCGCGTGGTAAAGAGCCCATGATACCGCGCTTCGCTTATCATGATTATAGGGCCGACGAGACCGCGCTTCGCGGTCTCGTCGGCCCTTTTCGGGGCACTGCGCGCGCCGAAAAGGGCCATCCTTGCCCCCGGGGGGGGGGGGGGGGGGGGGGGACGCACCCCCCCCCCCTTGACTACGTGCCTGGGCACATGGAGTCGAACGCGCCTGACAGATGCACATGTTGCCATGGCCTAGTCCTGGCACTGGCTGTTGTCAGGGCACAAAAACGGCGCCATTCTCTGCCGGAATAACTTTGTTACGGGACTTGGCAGCGGGTGCTAATGGACACAGTAAACATGTCAGGGTTGTTGCTATGTAATGTGTGAGGTTGATGATGTCAGGGTCAAGTCGGGAAAAGGGCGAGAGCAAAATCACTATCATATCAGAGCCGGGCCAGGGCCAGGGCTAGGGCTAGGGTGAGGGTCGGCAGGGTCAGGGTCAGGGTCAGCATCATGATAGTATCAGGATCAGGATCATGATCAGGGATCAGGATCAGGATCAGTATCAGTATCAGGATCAGCATCAGGATCAGGATCAGGATCAGGATTAGCATCAGCATCAGATCAGCATCAGGATCAGCATCAGGATCAGCATCAGGATCAGCATCAGGATCAGCATCAGGGATCAGCATCAGGATCAGGACCAGCATCAGGATCAGCATCAGGATCAGCATCAGGACCAGCATCAGGATCAGCAATCAGGATAAGCATCAGATCAGCATCAGGATCAGCATCAGGATCAGCATCAGATCAGCATCAGGATCAGCATCAGGATCAGCATCAGCATCAGGACCAGCATCAGGATCAGCATCAGGATCAGCATCAAGGGATCAGCATCAGGATCAACATCAGGATCAGCATCAGGATCAGCATCAGAATCAGTATCAGCATCAGGTCTGGTCAGGTCTGGTCAGGTCTGGTCAGGTCTGGTCAGGTCTGGTCAGGTCTGGTCAGGTTTGGTCAGGTCTGGTCAGGTCTGGGGTCTGGTCAGGTCTGGTCAGGTCTGGTCAGGTCTGGTCAGGTCTGGTCAGGTCTGGTCAGGTCTGGTCAGGTCTGGTCAGGTCTGGTCAGGTCTGGTTAGGAGTGGTCAGGTCTGGTAAGGTCTGGTCAGGTCTGGTCAGGGTCAAATGCATGGACAGGTGAAGGCAAATCTGGGTTGGTTCATGTTTATGTTCTAATGTATGCTTTAGGCCGATATATGTTAATCAGTTTACGCCTAGTTTCAAGTCAAGATTACCTAAGGTAAGCTTTAGGCCGATATATGTTTGGGTCAGCTTACGCCTAGTTTCAAGTCAAGATTATATATCATTCCACTTCAGGTGGCAATTAAACGTTAATCGTGTTTTTTTTATATTAAATATATATATATATATATATATATATATATATATATATATATATATATATATATATATATATATATATATATATATATATATATATATATATATATATATATATATATATATATATATATATATATATATATATATATATATATATATATATATATATATATATATATATATATATATATATATATATATATATATATATATTGTCCTACTATGCTTTGATAACGGATCCATTCCTGAGTCGAATGTCCTTGAACACTGCCCAGTACACCGATGCATTGGGAAATGGGAAGCCACTGACCAGAGCCTACTCCTTTTGCAAACGTACGCGTTTTGCAGGGTTCCGTTCAACACACGTTTATTGTTGTATGCATTAGGCTCCATCTGCTATAGAGTTTTTAGCGATTGTCCAAATATGGAAAAACGCTGTTGTTGTTTTGACAGTGGAAGACAATACGATGATTTGCTAGCGGATTGTCAGTGCTGTATTGCAGGACTGGCAATGTTGCTGTTCCATCTATTTCATTGCAATAGCTCCTCTAACACTTTCGAGCACCAGAATTTGGCAGCCTGATCATCATGTTATTGTACCGTACACAATAACATGTTGTTCACAATTGTGTATGACGGAATACGCTTGGTGTTAACAAACTGCACACACATGGTTGTACAGTATTAGTTCAATAACAATGCTTATATTCTTTGAATAAACTTATTACGATTCCCAGACTAAACACAATACATGTGATTGTGTTTTTCTGCATCTTGCTTTTATTTTTCGACATGGGAATGAGCACATTAGAAACATAGGTTGGATTCTCATTTTTGTTTACTTTAGTAGTGTACCCGCTCGTGCGATACATTTCTGAAAATTAATGATTTAAAGTTAGAAGAAATCGATTTGTGAAATGAAGCCTTCCATCATTATCTGAGGGACCGGATTAGTTCCGACCTCGTATATTCCGTTTCTGGATCAATAATGTATCAGTTTGTCAATGTCGTCTCACTTACATACCATTAGTAATGCACAGTGTAATATGACATCCTCATAAACTAGAACCAGTGTGTGTCCCTCAACTGGTCGATTCTCTGCTTTCTTGACGTCCGTTCTCTTTTCACATTTCTATTCCTCCGACGTGTCGCTACTTCGCCTTCCATCTACATTGCCTATGGATAAATTTGCCTTGCCTTGCCCATGGATTAACTACACCAGGGTTGGCGAGATGTAGTTAAGCCATGCCTTGACTACGCGCCTATGCGCATTACGCATTCCGTAAGTTTCATTTCCACAAACAAAAAAATGTTCCAACTTCATCCTAACTCCTATTTTTTTCACCTATTTTATCTCTCCTTCATCGCTTCACCTTTTCGCACCTCACCATTTAAAGGCTGAAACACGGCTATCTCGCCGCACGCAAATCGTTCCTCGCAACTGCCACTGAAACACACGTAATACTCCCCGCTCGCGTCTCGTCTCACATCTCGTAGTGTCGCTGCGAAATCGCGTTCAGATCCCCCCCCCCCCCCCCCCCATCGCGGGTCTCGCGGCGGCATCTATCTCGCATGCGAGAGACTTGACTTCAGGTCAACTTTTTCCGCACGATTTTCGTGCGAGACGAGATTTTCGAGCGAGACGGGCCAGACGCGGGACGCGATTGCCTGCGAGACGCGACTTACCTGCGAGACGCACACTGTGCTGTGTTTCGGCCTTTATCCCGTATATCCCTCTCTCTTTTTCCCATCCTCCCGATCTCTCCCACTCCCACCCTCCCTTCTCAACATCACCCGTCCTTCTGGACGCTTCCCTTCAGGCCGGAAATGCCTCGGGCACGGGTCGCTCTGCACTGCTCCTCGCGAACACGAGCGGGGCTGGCAGCTGACTCAGTGACCTTGGGCGTGGGGGCCGGGAAGCAGTGGGGGGGGGGGGGGGGGCGACGACCGCACGCGGGCGGCGCCTGCCGGACTGCAACGGCAGCCGAGCTGGCAAGCTCGCCCCGCCGCGGGGCTGGCCGGCTACGGGGCCCTACCGGGTCACAATGCCAAAGCGACGTTCCTCACCTCTCCCCGTCATATTGTCCACGCAGGATGAACTGGGACGCGGCTGCGCAGCGTTGGCGGGCCCGCTGTCACCAGGCGCGGCTTGGCTGTGTGGCACAGCGCCAACGCAGCTGTTCACGCGGTGAAGTTCACTCCGCCTGCGGTCGCCCGCGGCTTGACTGGCAGAATATTGTTTTGTTTTTGTTTTGCTCAAGGGCGCGCGGTGTAGATAGAACGAGATTGCGAAGTAGCGCAGCTAGCGAAGGGTGCGAGAAGGGGGCAGGGGGGGGGGGGGGCAGGGCGGCGGCCCGCGCGATTGGGTTTGTTGTTGTTACAGAGGTGTTATCTCGTTCCTAGGCTTGTTTACATCGCCTGGCGTTGGCTGAGGTCCATCGATTACCCCACTTTGTTTCTGAACTTTTTCAGGCCGGCTAATGAAAATCATCCACCCTTCCTTAAAAAACGACTGACATGTATTGTCCTTTCACCGTCAAAGTTGCCGACTAGAACTGCTTATTCCAGTAGCCCAAATAAGGACTTGCGGACACACAACTAGGCTAGAAAAGCCTGTTTGCTGGCTTACAGCATCTACTCGGCGATTTAAACGACTAAACTAAAACCATAAGTACACTTTATGTACGAACACGGTTATTGCATTTGCAATGGATAACCGAACCCGTGTTGGACGACATCGTTGTTGGCGGTTGTTCACTGCGCACTCATAATGCACAGTTGAGTCTATGCTTGAGATTGGTATGCAGTAGTGATATTTATATTTTTAAGACTTGGTGCCTGTCTGTCGCCACTCTCAGTCGTCAACACGTGTCATTTTGTCCCACACTATGACTTCACCTACCACTTTGCCTCGAAGGCCTTAGCAACAATGACGTGCGTCGCCACGGTTGTAATATTAATTAGTAGGGACATATCAAGTGCACGTATGCTCAAACACGGGGACCATAGTAAAGATGGCTGAAACATTACTCGGGACATTTGTCCATAGTGTCCCCAGTGATGGCGACGCCCAAGTGTTTTATCAGTGCTACTCAGACTGAGGACTTCACGACCCGTAGTAACCCGTCAACCCGTCGCCGCGTCACCAGCCGTCCCGCCACCCCAGTAACCCGTCTCGCCGTCCGCCCGTCGCCGTCCCGCCGTCTACCGTCTGCCGTCCGCCGTCTGCCGTCCGCCGTCCGCCGTCCACCGTCCAGAAACTCGGCTACCGCTACCACACCACCCACCGTCTTCCGCCGTCCTCTCGCCGTTCTCTCCGTCGTCTTCCGCCGTCTCTCCGCCGTCTCTCCACCGTCTCTTCGCCGTCTCTTCTCGCCGTCTCTTCCGCCGTCTCTCCGTCGTCTTCCGCCGTCTCTCCGTCGTCTTCCGCTGTCTCTCCGCCGTCTCTCCGTCGTCTTCCGCTGTCTCTCCGCCGTCTCTCCGTTCGTTTTCTCCGCCGTCTCTCTGTCGTCTTCGCCGTCTCTCCGTCGTCTTCCCGCCGTCTCTCCGCCGTACTTCCACGTCTCTTCCGCCGTCTCTCCGCCGTCTCTTCTTCGCCGTCTCTCCGCCGTCCTCCACCGTCTCTCCGCCGTCTCTTCCGCCGTCTCTCCGTCGTCTTCCGCCGTCTTTCCGCCGTCTCTCCGTCGTCTTCCGCCGTTCTCTCCGCCGTCTCTCCACCGTTCGCTATTTTAAGTCCATCGTCCTTCGTCTCCACTTTCTACCGTCGGGGGGGCCTTGATAGCCTCAAATGTTCTGAAGCGGCCTCCCAGAAACCCTAATTCGCGCCGTCCACCGTCCCCATGCGAACTCCACTCGCATCGCGGGCTCTAAATTGTCTCTAAATTGTCTCTAAATTGTCTCCGGCTCCGTCGGGAGGTCGTCCCGCCGTCACCGGGGTGCTCCGCGTCGGCACCACCTGCCGCCAACGGCAGGCGTGGGGTCGCCACGACAGCCGTGCCGTGCCGTGCCGTGCCGAGTTGACCCCCGGGTCGACCGCCACGCGCCCGGTAGCCCGCACGTGCGGGCGACCGCCGCTGGTTCGTCCGGCCGCCGCCAGGGGCGCCGGCAGTGCTGGGATAGTCACGTGCGCCGCCCGGTTTCGGAGCAGGCAGTGTGCGACCTGAGCTCGTGTTGTGAGGTGCTCTGACTGGCCCGAGGAGTCGAGGCGGTGTCCATGTGCTGAGTAGCACCATGGCGATCAATCTAAACCAGTTCCAGATTCGCTACCCAGACTTCCCCAAGTACCTCTGGGAGTTCGCCCAGACCATTACTCCCGACGCCATGAACGTAAGTTGAAAATTGTGTAATTATTTCTTAGTGTTTTGATTTTTTTTATATCAGTGAAAATGCGTACAATTTTAGTTTTAAACTGATTGGAGAAATGCTTTGATTTATGAAGGACTCGTCACTTATATTAACCGTCTTTATTGTTTTTCGTTCGGGCATCTAAGGTATTCTGCGCATCAACGTTAATCTGTTTAATTATCGCATTGTTCGTATTGTATTGTGGTGTGTTGTTAATTTCCTCGAGAGTAATTTTCATTTAATTTGTAATGCAAATTTTTCGAAACACGAAACGAAAAATGAGCAGCGATCATATTTAAAATTGAAGTCGCTCCAGAAATTCGACTTGACTGACGTCAGGCTGAAATATACGACTCGAAATTTATTTGCCTGGTAGAAACAGTCTTGTTTTAGTTTTCTTGTGATGAAATTAAGTTATATAATTCAGTTCTGTTTTTGTTTGGATTTTATTTCCGATGATTTTAAGTTTTGTGGTTTGTTCCAATTTGCTCAGAGTTACCCGGAGTAGAATATATGGGTTATATTTGATATAGATTTGGGGATGATCAATAACATGGCAATATATATATATATATATAAACATATATATATATATATATATATATATATATATATATATATATTATATATTAATATATATATATAGTATATATATATATATATATATATATATATATATATATATATATATATATAAATAGTATATATATATATATATATATATATATATATATATATATATAATATATATATATATATTATATATATATATAGTATATATATATATATATATATATATATATATACTATATATATATATATATATATATATATATATATATATATTACTATATATATATATTATATATATAT
>JAXIVJ010019846.1:0-17061 GCA_036785665.1 Chirona hameri | reverse complement strand
GTGCGCCAGTAACAGTGCCCAGTGGTCTGGGAACATTTTATCGCACGCTTTACTCGAGCTCTTCTGCTCTTCGTTCGCCAGCTCTATCTCGTGCCGACACAATATTTGTCGTCGAAAAGGTAATGTTCGCCTTGATTCCAAGGGTGTTCGAGTGACCTCACTCAAAAGTCAAGACAGAAGGGTGCATGGGCATTGAAAGATATGAATGATTTGTATAGGAAGTATCAAATATCTCGTGCGCCGTGGAATAACACTACATCGTGGAATATGAAACACCTATTCTGTCCTGAAAACCGGTACGTGGACTTAAAGCAGCGTTCATCGAGATTGGGCCGGCTTACAGCAGCCTTTTTGCTTCTCTTTGGAAACAATGTGCCTAAATAGTCGATGAAAGAATATGTTTGCTATGACCGGCCCAACATGCAAGGGAACACCATTCGTTTAAAAGTAATTTGGAAAAGTTGATAATTCTGATCCCATTCAATAATGTAAGCTATGATTGTGCATTTGCATAAGTTGAGCGTTTTCCCTTTGTGTCGAGAGTGAACCGACTGAGGCTAAACCGGCGCATACAATAGCAGGCACCTCGTGGGTGTATCAATGTATAATAAATGTGTCAATACTCCAAGTGTTGCAATACTCTCGGAAGTGTTGCAATACTGCCGGAAGTGTTGCAATACTGCCGGAAGTGTTGCAATAGGTACTGCAACTGATTGTCGTGTCACGCTGGGCAGTGAGCAGTATCGTGCGACGTACAGGGACCCGCAGTGTTGCTATGGTGCACACATTAAGGTCCGGCTTATTTTCTCCTCTGGCGTAGGTTTGACGACGAATTAAGAATGACCATGTATGCATTCAAACCGCATTACTGAGAGCTTCAAATTCATATATTGACGCATTAGCCCACCTTATCCATTGGCTGCTTTTAAGCAAAAATCCGTTTTTAGCGCTTTCCGGTGGTAAAAAAACGAATGTGTGTACCATAGCAGCTGCGGGTCCCTATACATGCATCACTGTGTGCCGGTGGTGGAGTTGCTTAGTTCAGACCGCGGCACTACACCCGTGCCACTTCAGCCTGCAACACGCACCACCCGCAACACCCATGAAATGTTATTTAAAACCCATCCCTGCCGGATTCGAACCCGGACCTTTGGATTAGAAGTCCAACGCGCTATCCACTGCGCTACAGGGACTCGACATAACGGGAAACAGCCGTTTCTGCTGCCGCAATGTTTGTAGTTATCCTCGGTGCTGACTGGTAGTGACTACGGAACCCTGTCTCATATCGATTGACCTTGATCGATAATCTCGCCTGAAAACGACGCCGTGTGACGCTGTTAGTCATGCTTGCTCCTATGCCGCGACCATGATTCCCAGGTTCGTTGAGTCAAAGATTGTTAAATTCCCAGATTTAAAAGTCGCATTATAGTCGGTTTGATATTTAAAAACCGTATCGCTTGAAGACGCAATGGTATAAAAGCGACCAGAATTAGCGATGCAAATGTTATAGAAGTTGAGGGTGGCTCAACACTTAAGGACAGGTTCACTAAGCCAGGAAATATTATATTTATATTTCGCGACGCCGATAGTTGTAGTTTTTAGAAGAACAGGCCGTAACGGTGATCATGGCCGACCGTCGAGCTGCTCTCCGTGACGGTAGCTGAGAGCTGGACAAACGGCTGAACCAGCGAGTGCGTTCTGGCATACTGCGTGACAGTCAGAACACGATCCGTGATCGGCTGCGAGACGGCGGCCCGCCCGTCCTCAGTGTGGCGCAGTGTGCCTATGTGAACAGGGGCGGATCCAGCCGCTCAGTTTTTTTTGTTGGGGGGGGGGGGGTGAATTTGGCCTTCAGATATCCAAATTTCGTTGCAAAGACTCATAATTTAAAACAAACATAGTTTTGAACAGCATGACGTCGAGAGTCGATGACTGACAAGCACCTGTTTTGGAGGCGGCCGTGCCATAACTGTACAACCCAACGGTAGGATGTAAACAAATAACGCCTAAGGATATATACAGTACTTTATCGACCTGAAATATGACGATGCAAGTTCTAAAGATGATGTTAAACGGAAATCGAAATTCAAGTGTTATTTCTTTACCCAAAGGTAGGAATGAGCCTGCTTCAAACGAGGACGTTTGGCGTCTCCGTTATCTTTTGTCACATCTCTCCGTGCACCGACAAGTGGCAAATACGCGGAACGCTGGCCTGTTGTTTACCGGGTCAGGTTGGTAACCTAATTTCACTTATGTTACATAGGAATAGGATCATAAGACGACCAAATGAACCGTGTGCACAAATCTTGATAACCATAACGTGGTATAACATATCACCTCCAGAAAATGAACCTCCTGAAAGGTTATGCTGTACGGTGCACAACAATGCTGCGCGAACAGCCTATACAGGCAGAGTGTAGCGTTAGTTCTAACCAAGCGGTATAGGCAGTCCCGCCGAGCACGAGTGTGTCGGACAGCCTACCTCCCAGACCGACCGGAATGGC
This sequence comes from Chirona hameri, assembly GCA_036785665.1. NCBI lineage: Eukaryota > Metazoa > Arthropoda > Thecostraca > Balanomorpha > Balanidae > Chirona > Chirona hameri. Next base: position 14,557 of record JAXIVJ010019846.1, on the reverse strand, counting down.
GAGAATGCAGGTATTCACTACAGACAGTCTCTAACCCCAGCGGGACGCTTATTTTGGAACCAATAGTGCATTGCTGTCACTGTGCCACGCCAAACATGGTTTGCCGGCTGAGGTGCTGCCTCGTATAGTGGACAGACTTGTAATGTCGTCAGTCCGCTACTGTGTGTGTATGGGGCCATTTGCGGATCCAGAACGGTGGTGGTGGTGGTGGGGGGCACGCGTGGTTTGGAGGGGGGGGGGGGGGGGGGGGGGGAGGGGGGAGGGGGGAGGGGGGAAAATTCCAAAAAGTCTCACACAATTCTGAAAACTTATCGGATTTCACTTGCTTATGCTATATGTGATTTAAAACAAAGTTTCCTTGGTAAAAGTTGCTTAGATTTTCTTCTTCATCAGGAAATGTGTCATTTTTCCGATTTCAGGCGTTTTTTGTTGTTGTGGGGGGGGGGATGACCGCCATGCCTCCCCCTCTATGGATCCGCTAGTGTATGGGGACGACCAGTGGGCGGCTGACTCATAACAATATTAACTTCGGTGCCAGAGTCCTGTCTGCAAAACGCAAATATGACCACATCAGTGACACTCTCAAATATCTGAGTTGGCTGTCCGCTGGTCAGCTCCATCAGTACTACACAGCGATGGCGCTGCGCCGGCTGACTGACGCATCTTAGCCTGAGGCCCTGGCCGCGCTGTTTGTGCGGAACCGAGACGTGCACGCGCGAAGCACCAGAGCCGGCAGTCAGTTCCACTTAGTACCCGCCACGTATTAAGACCGATAATGGACGAAAGCGATTCGCTTACAGGGCAGCTGTATTGTTTAACCCTCGCCCGGGTAGGGGCGGTGGATTCCACCCTCCCTCGGTTTTTCGGAAATAAACCGCGTATTTTACAACCGATTGCGATGGAACTTTCATTACTCCACTTTTGAAGAATTTGACACATACTCTGAAAATTTTGAACTTCTAACCCACATGACCCGTAGCCTATGATCTGTTTCTCATGGTCATGCCAGGAGCAACTGGCGTCCCGCAGTATCGATGCTTGTAGCTTGTGCAGTTTCCGAGTGTTTGTTGTTCAGGAGCATATGCACAGGTGTTTCCAGGTGACAGTTGTGGTTTTCACTGAGATTGTGACCTCGATTAACCTTTTCAGAGGTCAACCGAGGTCATTGACCTCCGATGACCTCAGATGACTTTTTGGGGCTTCTGGCGGTTTCTAGGACATTTTGTGACACTGATTTCAAATTTGGGATCCATTTTACATAATGATATGTTCCACTGGGATCATGCACTTCCACAAGTCAACCGAGGTCACTGACTTCAGATGACCTGAGATGACCTTTTTTTGGAATTTGGCAGTTTTTAGGACATTTTGTGACGCTGATTTCAAATTTGGCACCCATTAAGCATTATGATTGCTCATTCACGATTCCAGCTCGATAAAATTCAATTGATACGCATTTACAATTTCTATGACTTTTGGGTCATTGACAGGACCTTAGAGGTCCCCTAATGGCCCAAGACCTTACAATCGGGTATCACCGGCTTCCTCTCGTCATAAGAAACACGCTCGTTTTTTTTTTTAATTGAAGCTTTAGCTCAATTAGGGCCGAAAGGCTAAGGGGAGTAGTACCCCCCCCCCCCCCCCCCTCCTCCCCTACCCGAACATGTAGTGATTTTGCCCTACCCGGGCGAAGGTTAACGCGCTTCCAGCAGATGTCCATGATCACTGGCGGATCCAGGGGGGGGGGGGGGGGGGGGCATCAGGGGCAAATCCCTCACACACACTGGAATCGGTGGGGGGGGGGGGGGGGGGCATTCAATGCAAGTATGCCCCCCCCCGCCCGTTCCCAATTTATCGTAAAATCGTAAAAATTGTCTTTGCAGCAGTCAAAATCAAAAATCCAAATTTGGAAAATGGAGAGAGAAAAAAATGCATTGTGTCGGGCAGAGGCTCTCCTTGGCGGTAATTGCTGACACTGGCAGATCCAGGGGGGGGGGGGCATCAGGGTCAAATGCACCCCTCCCCCCACAGGAATCTGGGAGGGGCATTCAATACAAGTATGCCCCGCGCGTTCCATGCATTGAACGTGAAAAACAATTATCTTAGGAGAAAACTTCATGAAAACGGAAGTTTTTTCTCTGGTGATTGAATTTAAAGTTTGTATGTATCCCTTTCTTTTAATGATGGACGCACCTGATGCAATTCAAGCAGCCCGGTGACACTTTAACCCGCACCCCGCTGGAGGGGGGGGGGGGGGGGGGTGAATCTGTCCCCTCTCCCGGATTTTCTCAATAACTTGAAAACTGTGATAGATATCAACGTGAAATTTGCAGTACCTTATGCTGCATCAATTCTACGTCTTCGCACCAATTTTCAATGAAATTAACTCGCATTTTGGGAGATAATGACGGTTTAATGACGTCATGTCATGCCATTTTTGGTGGAAAAACGGCAAATGTTTAAACAATCGTAGAAAGTGGAGTGTTGAAGCAAATTACAAAACAAAAATGCCACAAGAAAGGAAATGACGTGCCCTTCAAAAAGGTTATCTCGGATTTTCGAACATTTGTGTTTTTGACGCCCAAAAATAACAATAATTTTTTTCCCCGGAAAAAAATCCACATTTGTTTGCGAATTTTAAAAGTGAATTTCTTAAGCTCGAATACCAAAATAAGGTGACCGACCCAAATCCGCGGAGAAAAAAAAAATGGAGTACCTTTTGCAAAAAAAAATGTCCCCCCACGGAGAGAGGCTGGATCCGCCAGTGTCGGCGATCACCATGAGAGCAGAAAGGCATTCGGAAAGGCGCTAAAACCGCACATTTTGAGTGCTGATTGATGGCATCATCATATTTTCCCCATTTTTTGCTAATATCTCGACAACGCTGTGAGTGTGAATGTAATGTGTAATGTGTGCATGTTTATTCCCCTATCTAGTAATGTTATGTCTTGTAGTTGTAGTATTTGACGAAAACATGTAATATCCATTTTTACAATGGATATGTTTGATATGTTCAATAAATAAATCAATAAATAACAGTAGCGAAGCTCCCTGCCGCAATACATAAATACAAAATGTGCTACTCCGGGACACATGTGCTACTCCGGGACATAATGTGCTACTCCGGGACATCTTCGTTAGTGAGTCCCTCCTAGATCATGACTCGTTTTGGTCCTTTCTAGAACTGTAATATCATAGGTACATATTTATAAAGATAATAGTATTAATCGGCTGATCGGTTCATGATTATTTTGACATCTCGTTATTCGATCTCAAGGATTCAAATCCGTGTCAATGTGTACTCGGGTGGGGTGAAAATACAATATTGCAAGATAAAGCTCCAAGACAGATGGATCCTGATGTATTCAGGTGTGCTGAGTGCAGTGGTGATGTTTGATTTTAGTTAGCTCTTAACACTTTTATCGCGCGACGGTTTTAAGATCGTATGTTCGAGACCCGTCGGTGACCTCGCCATTTTGGTGAGGCCGAGCCGATGACTACAGCCCTTCATGGAGTGGGAATCCCGTACGAGAATGGGAACGGGACGGGAATGGGTGGGAATGGGGCAAACTTTTAGAAATTAACGGGTTGGAACGGGTTACGGGATAGACCATATAATTTTTTAGCACCACAAAAAGTGAAATATGCTGAAACGGGTGGGAACAGGAGACCCATCAATTGTGAATTCGGATTGGAACGGGTTTGGGTTTGGCTGAATGGCTGGAACGGGATGGGGGCTGAAAATGTGTCCCGTGAAGGGTTCTACCGATGACTCCCTAGCCGTAGGAAAAGTAAGAAAGGTCGAGCGATGCGGTAAACAACAGTGTGTTGCTGTTCATTGGAGCTCTCCAATGATGCCTAGTAATATGTATTTCGGTACACGGCTGACCTGGCAGGTCAGGTCAATGATCTGCATTTTACAAATTATAGCGATTTTTCCACTCAGAGGGCCACAGAACGAATACCATCTCAGATAGAGACACCGGATAAGATACACGACACTAAGGTATGCCTTGCGTATCTAATAACACCCACCATCGTTACCTCCGGTCACTTGCACAGGTCAGATCAGGTCACATTATGTAGCAGGCTGACCCCGCGCATCGATTCCGGAGTCCCCTGGTGGCCATCAAAGGTACCCGAATGAATCAGAATGGTTTAAAATGGAGCACGAATTCCAAATAATCGCCCCAAACCCAGAGAGACAGCATGACATAATGGTGAAATATGAACAAATTAGTAATATAACAATATTATATACATTGGCCTCTTGCAGGAAAATGATGAAATAATGATTACATACCGATTTAATTCCTCCAGCGTTACGCTTAGATGATTGACAATTATATGAACTTACCCTCATACAATTTTGGGTAAAGCAGGACACAGCGTACAGAAAGACAGATGGTCAATGTAATGGCATAATACATCAGCATACAGTCACCGGTCTTGACGCTTCAGGCATGATGAGATCAGATCTTTTGGCGAAGAACCACCGAACCAGGAGACCCTGCGCCCATATTTCCGGATCCAGCACATCGCCGACAGACGGGTTGGTAAAATTCAACCGATATGACTCATGAGTCGAACCTCGTTTTCAGTCTTGTCGCCACGGCCTCTGTTGCCCGAACTTGTTCGTTTGCATACTCTTCAATGGGTTTAGCATCTGTGCTCGGAGGGAGCCGGACACAAATAGCGAAAAACGCTTAACTGACTTTACAGCTCTTATCAAATTTGACTTTTCAAGACCAACAACGCTCTTGTTCGTAGAACCTGCTTTGGCTGCTGTTTTGTTGGCTGGGGCCTTACCTCGTTTCGCTTTATTCGCTACACTCCAGCCTTCCTCTCTCGATGATGTAGATGCCGCAGCTACTGCTGCATACGACGCTGCCGCATCATCATCATCATCCTCGCGTCGATGCTGCTGACCCCTTCCGCCTTTACCGTGCGCAGACTAACTGACCTGAGGCTGGAATTTCAGACGAGCCGACGCGCTTGATTCCACTCCGCTGAGTCAGAAGTCTCCCGCCCCCAGGGAACATCCGGTTCTCGCAAAGAACTGGCCCTGCTACCTGCTGAATTAGCAGACAAGACAGTTTCGACCCTCTGGGATGTATCCACACTTACTTTCAGTACGTCATCAATACTGCTGATAGACTTAACCTGAGCCATTTCGATCTCCATTACTTGCTGTTTGCGCATCAGCACGCGCTGACGTCAATGCAGTCAATAGATACTAGCGGTAGCTTGGCAAGATTTAAGGCGACCAATTTCGGTTATTCACATCTGTTGCATTCCAGAGTCATCTTATATATATTCTGGATGTTGAGCTGTTTTTTTTGGCCTCGTCTGTTTCCAGCTTCGGGCGGTGGCGGTCTCCGTCAAAGCTGGAAACCGACTAGGATGTGAGCGATCTCAGTCCGCTGTGAGCGATCTCAGGCCGCTGTGAGCGATATCAGTCCGCTGTGAGCGATCTCAGTCCGCTGTGAGCGATATCAGGCCGCTGTGAGAGATCTCAGGTCGCTGTGAGCGATCTCAGGCCGCTGTGAGCGATCTCAGGTCGCTGTGAGAGATCTCAGGTCGCTGTGAGCGATCTCAGTCCGCTGTGAGCGATATCAGGCCGCTGTGAGAGATCTCAGGTCGCTGTGAGCGATCTCAGGCCGCTGTGAGCGATCTCAGGCCGCTGTGAGCAATCCCAAGCATCTGTGAGCGATCTCGGACTTGATTGGCATTGAAAGGTATTCATTATTTGTATAGGAAGTATCGAATATCTCGTGAGTCGTGGAATAACACTACATCGTGGAATATGAAACACCTATTCTGTCCTGAAAACCGGTACGTGGACTAAAAGCAGCGTTCATCGAGATTGGGCCGGCTTACAGCAGCCTTTTTGCTTCTCTTTGGAAACAATGTGCCTAAATAATCGATGAAAGAATATGTATATGTTATAACCGGCCCAACATGCAAGGAAACATCATTCGTTAAAAGTAATTTGGAAAAGTTGATCATGCGGATCCCATTCAATAATTGAAGCTATGATTGTGCATTTCCATAGGTTGTGCGTTTTCCCCAAGAGCGTCGCCGTAGGGGGGGGGGGGGAGGAGGACACCCCCCCCCCCCAGTCATTAGTCTGGGGGATTGTCTCTCCCCCAGTTTTGGAGACATAAATCCATACTTTGCTCGGAAATATTGCAGTTTTCAATATCATAAAAGCATTTGGAAAAAGTGTCAGTGCAATGGAAGAATGGAAGGGATTAGGGCAATATTTGTACTTTTCTTGAGGGAAGTTGACAAGAATTTAAATGGAATTTTGGAAGCAGAAAAACGGGAATATTATGGCGTTAATGTGCCCTATTTGTTGTTTAGGCACACTTTGTGCTTGCTGAAAGGAAACACCGGTAGATAGTTTTACGACATGGACATTTTTGTGTTCAAGTTTTCAGTCACTTCGACCGAATAGCTGCAAAGAAATAAGCTTCTGAAAACCATGGCTACGGTCGGGCAGCTCATACGTGTATTTTCCCCCTAGTTGACGGAAGACCTCGCTCCCCTCGGTAATCGAAATGTTTATACCGGGTTCTGACCTAGAAAATATATCTATTCAAAAGCTTTTTGACTAAATTTATAAAATAAAATATGCGAGCCATTTCGCCCAAGTTCTGCCCGAATGCGTTCAAAGTTTGCAAACCGAGGTAGTTTTTGTATAACTACTTCATCTATTACTCCAAGTACATGAGCTACTTTATCCGCATTAGAGTCCTTCATGGGACACTTTTTCAGTTCCCATTCCCCATCCCGTTCCAGCCCATTCAGCCAGACCCAAACCTGTTCTAAGCCGAATTCACAATTGATGGGGCTCCCATTCCCACCCGTTTCAGCATATTTCACTTTTTGTGGTGCTAAAAAATTATATGTTCTGTCCCAAACCCGTTCCAACCAGTTACATTTCGAAAAATGTCCCCATTCCCACCCATTTCCATCCCGTTCCATGGGTTCCATGGGGATTCCCATTCCATGAACAGCTCTAATCCGCATCCGTTTCAGCCAGCTGTCCACAAACGACTATCCCGCACAACGAGGCAGAGGCAGTCACCGGTTCCGGACCGATCTGTCCTGGTACAGTTACGGGCAGCCCGGGTCGGCCAGCATGCAAAACAGTGAGTTGCGCTGAGCTTATGAAGAAGATAGATAAACACGCCAGTGACGTTACCTTGTATCGCACCACCGACCTCCTAAATGTCTATCAAACCCCTGACCCTGACCCCCATGACCACCGAGCCAGTCTCCCAAAACCAAAAAGGCCAGTCCAGTGGCAGCCGGGTGGCGCATATAAGTTCTGATATTCACGGCATATTAAGAATAATTATAATTGCAATCTATTGTGATTTGTGATCATGGATCGACGCAAAATTTATCTACGCTAGTGCGACCCTACATTCTCACTAACATGTCAAATTTAGCGATTTTTACTGCAAGGTGTCCGGAGTTATTAAGCAATCGGATGACATCCGAACCGGACAGACGGACAGGGGGCTGCCACTTCTTATAATTAGTATGCAATAGCTTTTTATGTAACACCAATAACTAGGATATGTATCCCAAACAGCGATGAGCAAATCGCCTGGCAGTGCCTATCGAATATAGCGTCGTTTGAACAATATACCAATGAGATTACCGAAGAAGTTATTGTTTTTCATCTATCACCTGTTATTGTTTTAAATATTAAAAAATAAAGCTGGTAGTTACAAGTTACAACTAAAAATTGCGTTCCTAAGTAAAACAAATATAAGGTAGAAGCGTATTTCCTTCATTGTCGTGAACCGTACTGATGGTTCATTCGGCACTTCGCCCCCCCTCCCCCCCCCCCCCCCCCCCAATCAAAAATCCGTGGAGACGACCTTGGTTTTCCCTTTGTGTCAACAGTGAACCGACAGAGGCTAAACTGGCGTATACAATAGCAGGCACCTCGTGGGTGTATCCATGTATCATACATGTGTCGAAGTGTTGCAATAGGTACTGCAACTGATTGTCTTCACCCTGAGCAGTGTTGTGCAACGTACATGCATCTCTGTGTGACGGTGACCAGCATTGCCACTCTGCAGCCCAGACCGGAGCAACACAACCGTGTCACTGCCGACTGCAGCACGCACCATGCAATGTTTACCGTGAACTGTCCTTTAAAATCCATCCCTGCCGGGATTCGAACCCGGGACCTTTGGATTAGAAGTCCAACGCGCTATCCACTGCGCTACAGGGACTCGACATTATGGGAAACAGCAGTTTTTGCTGCCGCAATGTTTGCAGTTATCCTCGGTGCTGACTGGCAGTGACTGCGGAACCCGGTCTAATAACGATTGACCTTGATCGATAATCTCGCCTGAAAACGACGTCGTGTGACGCTGTTTGTCATGCTTGCTCCTATGCCGCGACCATGATTCTCAGGTTCGTTGAGTCAAACATTGTTAAATTCCCAGAAATAAAAGTCGCATTAGACTCGGTTTGATATTTTAAAAACCCTATCGCTTGAAGACGTAATGAGATAAAAGCGACCAGAATCAGCGATGCAAATGTTGGCCGACCGTCGAGCTGCTCTCCGTGACGGTAACCGAGAGCTGTACAAACGGCTGAACAAGCGAGTGCATTGTGGCATACTGCGTGACAGTCGGAACGCGATCCGTGATCGGCCTCGAGACGGCGGCCCGTCCGTCCTCGGTGTGGCGCAGTGTACCGGTGCGACCAGTCGTGGCCGGTAAAAAGGCCGGCGCAGCGCAACCCACGGACGTTGATGTGAACAGGGGCGGATCCAGCCGCTCAGTTTTTTTTGTGGGGGGGGGGAATTTGGCCTTCAGATATCCAAATTTCGTTGCAAAGACTCATAATTTAAAACATAGTTTGAACAGCATGACGTCGAGAGCCGATGACTGACCAGCACCTGTTTTGGAGGCGGCAGTGGCACATAACTGTACAACACAAACGGTAGGATGTAAACAAATAACGCCTTAGTATATTTAAAATACTTTAATCGACCTGAAATATGACGATGCAAGTTCTAAAAATGATATTAAACGGACTTCGAAATTAAAGGGTTACAGGACACATTGGCGAATGTCGTTTTGCCGAATGTCATTTTGGCGAATGTATATTGTCGAAGGACACTTTGACGAAATGTCTTTTTGACGACATGTGAATATGCCGAAAGAAAAATGGCGAATGCCTTTTTTGTCGAAATGTCTTTTTGCCGACATGTCATTTTGTCGAAATGTCTTTTTGCCGACATGTCAAAAGGTCGAAATGTGATTTTGCCGACATGTGAAAAAGTCGAAATGTCTTTTTGCCGAATGTCATTTTGCCGACATGTGAAAAGATCGAAATGTCTTTTTGCCGAAATGTGATTTTGCCGACATGTGAAAAAGCTGAAATGACATTTTGCCGAATGTTAATTTGTCGACGTGTGAAAAGGTCGAAATGCCTTTTTGCCGAAATGTCATTTTGTCGACATGTGAAAAAGCCGAAATGTCATTTTGCCGAATGTTACTTTGTCGATGTGTGAAAAGGTCGAAATACTTTTTTGCCGAAATGACAATTTGTCGACATGTGAAAAAGTCGAAATGCCTTTTTTGCCGAATGTCATTTTATCGACATGTGAAATGTTCGAGAGAAAAAATTGCCGAATGCCGAATGCCGAATGCATTTGGTGCCATGCGCAACAATTGTCGTCATGTGTCAATATTGTTTGTGCACCACAATCATCATAAGCACCAACAGCGATCCTCCACCGGCAACCAAAGCGGAGCCGGCTATCGCTGCTCATAGTAGTCGCCCGTGGAGTGCACGCACCCACGCGATCCTAGTCGTACTATGCTTCATTTTCCGGCTCAAACCGGAAAGCCGGAAGCTGGCCATGGTGCTACTTACGTGCAGCAGGTGTTGTTTACTATGGCAAATCTTGAAAACTCTGTTGAAAAGCTCTGGGAAATCTGTTGAAAATCTGGGAATCACCGCATGACACAGTGACGCTGTTTTTGCCCAGCAAAGCAGCTGGCGTGTCGCTGAGGTAGCCAGTTCCTGGCTGGTCTAGTTTGGTACCATATAGCCCCAGTTAGGCCCAGCTGGAGCTCTTAGCTCTAAATGAATACCCATATATTATAGAGGTTTCAAACTTGAAATTCAAAGACCTTTCCGGTAGCCCGGTAATTGTTTGGCTCGTCGGCTATTCCCCGCTGAACCGGAACCGTATGCCGGGGAGCTCCTGGAGGTAGAAGGCAGGGGCGCAGGCAGGGGGGGGGGACCAATCGCCCCTCCCCATTCGGATACTGAGGATTTAGATGACCAAGTAATTTGTTGTCAGCTAATTGACCTTCAAAAAGCTGGCGAGTGGCATGAAATATGCAGAGAACTGTTGCCACCTCTAATGCAAACCCTGGTGGATGGTGCAAAACCGCAGGAGCAAGGGAGGGGCAGTGGAGCAGGATGTGCTCGGCAAAAAAGGCATTTCGACCTTTTCACATGTCGACAAAATGACATTCGGCAAAAAGGCGTTTCAATTTTTTCACATGTCGACAAAATGACATTCGGCAAACAGGCATTTCGACCTTTTCACACGTCGACAAAGTAACATTCGGCAAAATGGCATTTCGGCTTTTTCACATGTCGACAAAATGACATTTCGGCAAAAAGGTATTTCGACCTTTTCACACGTCGACAAAGTAACATTCGGCAGAATCACATTTCGGCAAAAAGGCATTTCGACAAAAAGACATTCGCCATTTTACTTTCGGCATATTCACATTTCGACAAAAAGACATGTCGTCAAAGTGTCCTTCGACAATATGCATTCGCCAAAATGACATTCGGCAAAATAACATTCGCCAATGTGTCCGGACACCGTGTAGCCAAGCTGTAAAGGCTGTCCCGCCGAGCACTAGAGTGTGTCGGACTGCCTACCTCCCATACCGACCGGGAATGGTGAGAATGCAGGTATTCACTACAGACAGTCTCTAACCCAGCGGGACGCTTATTTTGGAACCAATAGTGCATTGCTGTCAATGTGCCACGGCAATCGTGGTTTGCCGGCTGAGGTGCTGCCTCGTATAGTGGACGGACTTGTAATGTCGTCAGTCCGCTACTGTGTGTGTATGGGGCCATTGGTGATCCAGAACGGTGGTGGTGGTGGTGGTGGGGGGGGGGGGGGGGGGGGGGGGGGGGGGGGGGGGGGTGGCACGGGTGGTTTGGAGGGGGGGGGGAGCAAATTCCAAAAAGTCTCACACAATTCTGAAAACTTATCGGATTTCGCTTGCTTATGCTATAGGTGATTTAAAATAAAGTTTCCTTAGTAAAAGTTGCTTATATTTTCTTCTATATCAGGAAATGTGTCAATTTTTTCCCGATTTCAGGCGCATTTTTGGGAGGGCCATGCCCGCCATGCCCTCCCCTCTCTGGATCCGCTAGTGCATGGGGGCAACCAGTGGGCGGCTGACTCAGACACAAAATATTAACTTCTGTGCCAGAGTCCTATCTGGAAAACGTAAATATGACCACATCAGCGGCACTCTCAAATATCTGGGTTGGCTGTCCGCTGGTCAGCTCCATCAATACTACACAACGATGGCGCTGCGCCGGCTGACTGACGCATCGAGCCTGAGGCCCTGGCCGCGCTGTGTGTGCGGAACCGAGACGTGCACGCGCGAAGCACCAGAGCCGGAAGTCAGTTGCACCTAGTACCCACCACGTATTAAGACCGAGAATGGACGAAAGCGATTCGCTTACAGGGCAGCTGCATTGTTTAACCCTCGCCCGGGTAGGGGGCGGTGGATGCCACCACCCTCGGTTTTTCGGAATAAACAACGTATTTTCCACCGATTACGATGGAACTTCAACTACCCTACTTTTGAACTATTTGACACATATTCTGAAAATGTTGAACTTCTAACCCACATGACTCGTGACCTATGATCTGTTTCTCAAGGTCATGTCAGGCGCAACTGCGTCCCGCAGTATCGATGCTTGTAGCTTGTGCAGTTTCAGAGTGTTTGTTGTTCAGCAGCATATGCACAGGTGTTTCCAGGTGATAGTTGTGGTTTCCACTGAGATTGTGACCTCGATTAACCTTTCCAGAGGTCAACCGAGGTCATTGACCTCCGATGACCTCCGATGACTTGTTGGGCTTCTGGCGGTTTCTAGGACATTTTGTGACGCTGATTTACAATTTGGGATCCATTTTACATCATTATATGTTCCACTGGGGTCATGCGCTTCCACAGATCAACCGAGGTCACTGACCTCAGATAACCTGACATGACCTTTTTGGAATTTGGCAGTTTTTAGGACATTTTGTGACGCTGATTTCAAATTTGGCACCCATTAAGCATTATGATATGCTCATTCACGATTCTAGCGCGATAAAATTCAATTTATACGCATTTACAATCTTTATGACTTTTGGGCCATTGACATGACCTCAGAGGTCACCTAATGCCCCAAGACCTTACAATCGGGTATCACCGGCTTCCTCTCGTCATAAGAAATACGCTCGTTTTTTTTTATTGAAGCTCTAGCTCAATTAGGGGCGAAACGCTAAGGGGAGTCATACCCCCGCCCTTAACCTTCTGGGGGGAGGGGGGACGGGGGTGGGGGGAGGACGGGGGAGGACACCGTCCCCCCAGTCGTCAGGCTGGGGGCATTGTCCCCCCCCGTTTTGGAGACCTAAATCCATACTTTGTTCGGAAATATTGCCGTTTTCAATATCATAAAAGCATTTGGAAAAAGTATCAGTGCAATGGAAGAATGGAAGGGATCAGGACGATATTTGTACTTTTCTTGAGGGAAGTTGACAGGAATTTAAATCCAATTTTGGTAACAGAAAAACGGAAATATTATGGCGTTAATGTGCCCTATTTGTTGTTTAGGCACACTTTGTGCTTGCTGAAAGGAAACACCGGCAGATGGTTTTACGATATGGACGTTTTTGTGTTCAAGTTTTCAGTCACTTCGACCGAATAGCTGCAAAGAAATAGGCTTCTGAAATCCATGGCTGCGGTCGAGCCGCTCATACGTATATTTTTCCCCTAGTTGACGGAAGACCTCGCTCCCCTCGGTAATCAAAATGTGTATACCGGGTTCTGACCTAGGAAATATATCCATTCAAAAGCTTTGGACTAAATTTATCAAATAAAATATGCCAGCCTTTTTGCTCAAGTTCTGCCCAAATGCGTTCAAGGTTTGCAAACCGAGGTAGTTTTTGGATAACTACTTCATCTATTACTCCAAGTACATGAGCTAATTCATCCGCATTAGAACCCTTCACGGGACACATTTTCAGCCCTCATCCCGTTCCAGCCCATTCAGCCAGACCCAAACCTGTTCTAAGCCGAATTCATAATTGATCGGGCTCCCATTCCCACCCGTTTCAGCATATTTCACTTTTTGTGGTGCTAAACAATTATATGGTCTGTCCCAAACCCGTTCCAACCAGTTACATTTCGAAAAATGTCCCCATTCCCACCCATTTCCATCCCGTTCCATGGGTTCCATGGGGATTCCCATTCCTTGAACAGCTCTAATCCGCATCCGTTTCAGCCAGCTGTCCACAAACGACTATCCCGCACAACGAGGCAGAGGCAGTCACCGGTTCCGGGGCGATCTGTCCTGGTACAGTTACGGGCAGCCCGGGTCGGCCAGCATGCAGAACAGTGAGATGCGCTGAGCTTATGAGAAATAAGATGAAAGCAAACACGCCAGTGATGTTACCTTGCATCGCACCACCGATGACCGACCTTCTAAATATCTATCAAACTCCTGACCCTGACCCCCATGACCACCGAGCCAGTCTCCCGAAACCAAAAAGCCAGTCCAGTGGCAGCCGGGTGGCGCATTCACGGCAGCCGGGTGGCGCACAAGTTCTGATATTCACGGCATATTAAGAATAATTATAATTGCAGTTTATTGTGATTTGTGATCATGGATCGACGCAAAATTTGCCAACGCTAGTGCGACCCTACATCCCCACTAACATGTCAAATTTAGCAGTTTTGACTGCAAGGTGCCCGGAGTTATTAAGTAATCGGATGACATCCGAACGGACAGACGGACAGGGGGCTGCCATTTCTTATAATTAGTATGCAATAGGTTTCTATGCAACACGAATAACAAGGATATGTATCCCAAATAGCGATGAGCGAATCGCCTGGCAGTGCCTATCGAATATAGCGTCGTTTGAACAATATACCATGGAGATTTCCGAAGATGTTATTGTTTTTCATCTATCACCTGTTATAGTTTTAAGTATTAAAAATAAAGCTGATAGTTACAAGTTACAACTAAAAATTGCTTTCCCAAGTAAAAATGTATCAGGTAAAAACTTATTTTCCTTCACATTGTCGCGAACCGTACTGATGGTTCATTCGGCACCTCATCCCCTCCCCCCCCCTCTCCCACACTCAAAAATCCGTGGAGACGACCCTGATTTTCCCTGTCAAGAGTGAACCGACTGAGGCTAAACTGGCGTATATAATAGCCAGGCACCTCGTGGGTGTATCAATGTATCATAAATGTGTCGAAG
>JAXIVJ010019845.1:0-17070 GCA_036785665.1 Chirona hameri | reverse complement strand
ATAGATAGATAGATAGATAGATAGATAGATAGATAGATAGATAGATAGATAGATAGATAGATAGATAGATAGATAGATAGATAGATAGATAGATAGATAGATAGATAGATAGATAGATAGATAGATAGATAGATAGATAGATAGATAGATAGATAGATAGATAGATAGATAGATAGATAGATAGATAGATAGATAGATAGATAGATAGATAGATAGATAGATAGATAGATAGATAGATAGATAGATAGATAGATAGATAGATAGATAGATAGATAGATAGATAGATAGATAGATAGATAGATAGATAGATAGATAGATAGATAGATAGATAGATAGATAGATAGATAGATATAGATAGATATATAGATATATAGATATATAGATATATATATATATATATATATATATATATATATATATATATATATATATATATATATATATATATATATATATATATATATATATATATATATATATATATATATATATATATATATATATATATATATATATATATATATATATATATATATATATATATATATATATATATATATATATATATATATATATATATATATATATATATATATATATATATATATATATATATATATATATATATATATATATATATATATATATATATATATATATATATATATATATATATATATATATATATATATATATATATATATATATATATATATATATATATATATATATATATATATATATATATATATATATATATATATCAGCCCTGTTGTCTCTCTGTGACATCAAGGTCACGTGACCAAAGGTACCCCGGTGCAGTTCACGTCAGATCGACCAAACCATAACATCCTACTTCTCACATTTCGATTGAACAAGGTGTCGGGGGTTATCTGGGCCGTACATGCACGCTGCAAAATTTTCAGCCTCGTCCGTCGAACGGTTTTCGAGTTATAACCTCATGCATCTCTTTAACCCTATTTGTAACAGGCGGATTCCGCCCCCCCCCCCCCCTCATGTTTTTCGCAGATATCTCCAGAACGGCTGGGAGAAGACCCACGAAATTTTGGGACTTTTCATAGAATTGAACTCCGCATTTGGAGTCAAAATTTTGAGTTCTTAACCTGAACAGAGGCGGTTCCAGGGCACAGTTTTGGGTGGGTTCGGAGGTGACATTTGGCGATAATACGGAAATGCGATCTTCACGGTTTCTTCCTAACTGCATCAAGTATGAAGGAGTTACATCGGCTTACGGTGATTGCAACAAGTGCAAATTAGTTGATGTTAATGAAATATCATACAAAATTGCATGGCAGAGGCGGTTTCAGGGGCTTGAAAAGGGGGGGTTTCCAGGAAGTGTTCAATGCTTGGCGGGAAGCCAATAGAGCAATGTAAGGGGCATTTATAGCTATCAAGATGTAAAAGATAGCTTCTGCTTCCATTATTTGCATAATTTATTACATATAGAGTTTCAGGGGCGTGTTCAGGAACATGAAAAGGGGGGTGACTGGCATGGTGATGACGATATGCCAGCGATAACGGCGCAATATACGTTTAGCTTGTAATAATATATGCACATATGAGACCAGAAAAGGGAATAAAGTCATTTTTTTGCAGAGGCGCGCTCAGGAATGGAAGAAAGGGGGTCATATTATTGCAAGGAAACTAAGAGGCATGGGCGTACAATGACATAACATACTGCAGTTTTCGGATGAAACACGCACCACAGGCTACTCTACGAATGATTATAAGATGATAGGCGAGTCCAGGTAGGGTAAAAAGGGGGGTAGCAATGTTACTTGAAGTTGTAAGTGAAATAGTCACTGTTGACTAGTTAGTATCATAACAGCGGATAATATACTTATCAAAAGGTCTTGCGCCGCCCCAGTTTGGATCCTGGATACGCCTATGATGAAGTACAACATGCAAAAAGGAACTATCTACGATCAGTAACATATTTATAGTGCTGGGTAGCAACTTGTCTGCGGTTAATATTTTTCCCAATTTTACCCCCCTTTTTCACTAACCTGGTACCGCCTATGGCAAAAATTATGATTAATAACTGTTTTTCTAATGTCTCAATCACATACCATTTCATTTATCAAAAAACAACATAAAAAATTGTTTTATTACGCATTTACTTCACCCCCATATTGAGTGACCTGCACACGCCTATGATTTTGAATTTTCAAACGTCACCATCGTATATCAATGTCTAAGATCTCCGGGGGCGGAATCCGCCCCCCCCCCCCCCCCCCTGTTACAAATAGGGGTAGCCAGGAGCCTGTTACAAATAGGGTTAATGTCGCACAAAGGTTTAATTTTGTTCGGGCGATATATATCGGGATATATCCTATAAATAATTCGAATGATATAAAACTATGTACCATCAGAATCGTCATGAACCACAAATGAATGTAATGTAATCTTGTGTGAGAACTCGAATGGAAAAGTGTCGCAATTTTGGCATGTGACCTCAGGTCAGGCCACGTGATTTCGTTATGTTCTCAGTTAAAATTCGTGATTGTTCTTAGGTGGAATAGGAGGGTGCAGGCCCTTTGAATCACGTGCCAACCTCTTTCGCTCAGTGATCAAGATCACATGACGACATAATTAAATATTTCCCCGATAGAGGCGTCTGTGGGTCCTCAAGATATTATTTTTTCTCCTCTCTATTTCCAGACCGAGAATGTTATAAAAAATAGCTAAAAGTGTCTTCCAGAGACAAAAAGTTAAATTGTGCGAAATAAAACGAAAAATGTCAGCAAATTATCTATTGTACAATGAAGTCATTTGGGAAATCAACCTCAGGGGACGTGACCTTGAGGTCATGGAGTGACCTGCGGTGGTCATGCTATGCATCATTGAATGCAGCTCGACGAGACAGATATAATGCCGTTGAGTTAAGCTCTCTAGCACAATAATTATGTGCAACGTTATTACCAAAGACCATGATCCCCCCACCCAAAAACAAAATAGGAATAACCTATCTCCAATTTCTTACCATCGAAGGCCAATATATCGAAGTCGATTCTGGCAAGAATCAAATTCCGAATTGTAAATGGCCACATGATACAATAATTTGATCTGACCTAAGATCACTGTGGGGCATTCCACAGTAAGACAACCGGTGGGTGACGTCTGACCATTTTTAATTTTCTTGAAAAGTTGTGCGTTGGGGGGGGGGGGGGGGTTCAAGGGCGTGGAATTCATTGGTGGTGACCAAAAAATTTTCCCCCCGCCCAAAAAAAATCCACAATACGGCCTTCCGTATTTTCCGAAGTTCACTGTGCAGGCCTAATTTTGACGACCAATAACTCCAAGACAAAAACAAAAACGATTTCGAAAACTTTTTTGTTTGGATCAGGATTAGTCGAAAAACAATTTGGCAATCACGGATTTTCGATTTTTTGTTTTGTCATGTGTCATCGTGACCTACTTTTGCGCCGTGACCTTGACCTGTTGGAAACGGAAATTAACATTTTCGTCTGATGACGATTTGAGCTTCATTGATGAACTTTCGTATCAAACAATAAAAAATGGGGTTTGACCTGGAAAACCTACTTTGGAGACTTCCACAACAAGACAATCATTTTTTTTCTTCTCAAATTTGCCGTCCGACCATTTGTAATTTTCTTGAAAACTTGTGCACTGGGGGTTTCAAGGGTGGGGAACTCATTGTTGGTGACGAGAAGTAAGAAACAAAACAATATAAGGCCTTCCGAAAATTTCCCAAGTTCGCTGTGCAGGCCTAATTTTGACAAACTCCGAGACTAAGGAAGCGATTTCGATTTTTTGTATTGTTTGGATCGGGATTAGTCAAAGAACAATTTGGCAATCTCGGATTTTCTATTTTAATTTTGTCACGTGACCTCGTGACCTACATTTTGCGACGTGACTTTGACCTGTTGGAAACGGAAATTATTTTTGTTTTCGTCTGATGACGATTTGAGTTCCATTGATGTCCTTTCGTATAACAAATCTAAAAAGTGGGGTTCGACCTGTACAAACTATCTTTGAGACTTGCAATGCACACAATACGCTGTTTGGGTACGTTACGTTGTATTGGCCTGACAGGTCATATGGCGACCTGATGTCGGTGTAACAGGCACCAACCGAGAGGTTGCGTCGTCAGGAGTCACTTTGGATCTTGTTTCGAAAGCGTATGCCAAGTAGATGCGAAGTTATCGACGGACATGTGCCCAAACAGCATATTATGTCAGCATTGCAAGACTCAAAAACTATTTGTACAGGTCGAACCCCACTTTTGTATACGAAAGGTCATCAATGAAGCTGAAATCTTCATCAGACAAATTTTAATTTCAGTTTCCAACAGGTCACGATCACGGTGCAAAAAGTAGGTCACGAAATCACGTGACAAAAAACAAACAAAATAAAATCGAAACTCCGTGATTGCCAAATTGTTCTTCGGCTAATCCTAATCCAAACAAAAGCAAAAGTTTATCAAAATCGTTTTTTTAGTCTCTGAGTCGTCACAATCAGGCCTGCATCGTGAACTTGGGAAAATATGGAAGGCCGTATCTTGGAAAATTTATTTTTGGGGGATTTTTTGGGTCAGCACCAATGAATTCCCCGCCCTTGAAACCCCCAGTGCACAACTTTTCAAGAAAATTAAAAATGGTCGGACGGCAATTTTTTTTTGGTTGTCTTACTGCATTTTTGTTGTTGTTTCCTCATGTAAAAATAAGAAAAAATAGTATTTTCGAAGAAAGGTTTATCCGCCACTGTACCAGGACAACAATCACAACTTGCCGGATCGGTTGGGAGGGGGGGGGGGGGGGGCAAAAACATACGTTTGCCTACCGATATTTCGTTTGGGGGGGCAATTTCCCATTTTGCCCAACCGTAGATCCGCCACTGCTTCAGCCTTTCTTCGTACGGAAGCTCTCGAATGGAGGCCACTAGCTTCGTGGTACGACGTAGTACTCTCTCTATTGAGTCCTGATCCTCTCTGTACAATGGTCTCCATACACAGTTTCCGTACTTCAAAATGGGCCTGATAACTGACTTAAATAGGAGAGGAACGGTCTGCTGTTCCAGATTTCCGAACGACTTCCTCACCATGCCCAAAACCCTAAAGGCCTTTGCGACAGCTTGAGCAGTTTGAAGGTGAAACTTCAGGTTGCTGTCGATGATTATGCCAAGGTCCTTTTCACTGGTTGTGGCGTTCACAGGATTTCTGTCCATTTCATATTTGAACACAATGTTTCTGAATCCCAAGTGCATCACTTTGCATTTCATGTTGTTGAAAGGCAGCTGCCACTGATCAGACCATGTCTGTAGGTTAGCTATGTCCTTTTGGAGTTCCTAAGCATCCTGTATGTATGTCACCATTTTGAATATTTTTGTATCATCAGTAAAAATCTTAACTGATGATCTGATCACTTCGGGAAGATCATTTATATATATGAGGAATAACACAGGCCCCAGTGCGCTTCCCTGGGGGACTCCGCTTGACACACTGCTCCAACTGGATGCCTGTCCATTCACCGTAACACTCTGCTGTCGTCCGCTCAGGAATGCTCGAATCCATGCTAGAAGTTTGCCTTCAATTCCATATGCTGCCAATTTGCAGATCAGGCGCTCATGCGGAACATAATCGAACGCTTTCGCAAAATCGAGATATATAATATCTAAGGGTTGCCCGCTATCCAGAATTGCAGTGCAGTTGTCCATTACTTGCAAGAGCTGAGTTGAGCAAGATCGTCCTGGGACAAAGCTATGTTGGTGCTCGCTGAGGAGGTTATTTGTCATTAGGTGGCCCATGATTCTCTCTCGCACCACTGATTCCATTATCTTGCAAGCCACTGACGTTAAGGAGACTGGTCGGTAATTTTCCGTTTGATGCCTATTACCTTTCTTAAAGATAGCTGAGAATTTACCCAGTTTCCAATCACTTGGTAGAACACCCTTCTCCATTGACAGCTAAAGAGTGCTGTCAGTGGGGCACCAAGCTGTTCTGCTACTTCTCTCAGGACTCTAGGATGAAGGCCGTCAGGTCCAGGAGACTTGTTTTGTTTCAAGTTTGATAATCTTCGCAGAGTGTCAGGTACGCTGAACTCGACATTTGCAGCATGATGTCCCTGAGAATGATCTGCAAGAACAGGAATCTGGTGAAGGTCCTCTTCAGTACATATTTAGCTGAAAAGCCTTCTTAGCTCTTCTGCCTTTTCCAGGTTAATCCTCGCCATTGAGCCATCCTCTCGCTGTAGGTCTTCGATTGAGGATCGTGTATTGAGTCTTGAATTGATATAGCGCCACATGGCTTTGGGGTTATTCTTGATGTTTCTTGCCAATTTAACTTCAAAGTCCTGTCTTATCTTCCTTGTTCTCTTCCTCGGCTTGTTTCTGAGAACTGCGAACCTAGTGAAGTTCTCTTCACATCCAGGTCTGAGATATTTGGCGTACTGCTTATTCTTCCTTCGACGCAAACGGATTGTGGTCTGATCCATGAACAAGTTCTTAGACCTTCTCCTTCTTTTACTTCAAATGCACTGTTCCGTAACCTTGCGAAGCTCTTTTAGTATGTTTCCCAGAACAACTCAACAATGCCACTGGAGCTCTGTTCGCACAACTTCCAATTTATGCTTCCAAGTATGTATCTCATCCAAGTGTAGTTCCCATGGTTCACATCAACGTACAGTGCTTCTGTGTTGGGCATCTCAGTGTGTCCCACAATGAAAAATACCAGACATGAATGGTCACTGTTCCCAAGCGGAGCGAGGTGCTTTACATCTTGGACCATGGCCTCCTCATTGGAAAATACCAGGTCCAGTACACTGGGATCCTCACCATGACGGAAACGTGTGGGCTGGAGGACATGTTGGTAGTAGAAGCACGCTTTAGCACATGCCAGGCATTTCTATGAGTAGTGGTTCGGTCCTTCGGAAGACATGTTGCGGGTCCAGTCAATCTCCCTGAAGTTGAAATCCCCAATGACTATAACATGACTTGAGTTGTATCCAGTAACTTCCCTGAATAATTAACAAAGCTCTCAGAGGAATCTTGGTCTGTAATCGCTTGCCTGTTTCTGTAGACAAGGCAGAGGAGAAGAGAATTTGCCCCTGACAGCTTTACTTTGATTGCAAGGTACTCTTGAAAATTGCTTCTGAGACGAACAGGCATAACATTCAATTCTTCCTTAATATAAACTGCCAGTCCCCTTCTTCCACAAGTACCTAGCTTTTCATCTTCTGGATTGAAGTTTGTGAAGGAATTTTTAAACCCCGCTATTTCTAATCCTTTTACAGTTATGGGTAGCTTTTGAGCCTTAGGTATAACTTCACAAATGAGCACAAGGTCTGTTTTTTTGGTTATTGATGCACAAAGTCAATTCGTCTAGTTTGTTTACAAGACTGTCTGCATTTGTGTATAATACTTTCCAGGTTGTCTTACCTCTTATAGTACTTGCGGTCTTTACTTTGTATTCTTGTCTTGGTCATTTGCATGAGGTGCTTGCCTGGGCTAGCGTTTTCTTGTCCGACAATTTTGCATGACCTTCACGATTTTCACTTATGCTAACACACTTTCCCTTCATAATCTTGACATTTTCTCTATTGGCTTTACGACTTTTCCATTCTTCCCTTACCTTCCTGTTCTTTTACCTTTCCTGAAATGTCAAATCCGGGTTGATGTACATGTGTTTTGCAATTTCATTTTCACTCTCACGCATCTTCGACTTTTCAGGATTTCCCACTTTCTGCTTGCAGAGTCCACTGTCACAATGAGCAGTCTGGGTTTGTCCTCAGTTTTCTTGCCTACTCGAAATGCCTTCTCTATCTTGGTATCAATTCGTAGCTCCACCTTGATTACGTCTGTAAGACAAGTTATGTCTTCCTTGGTCTGTTCCTCTACAGTAGTAGCCAGGCTTTCCGGTAGGTTCGTGATATCCTGCTCATTTTTCTCGCTCTGGAACTTTTCAAAACATTCCTGGAAACAGTTGGAAGACATCACAGCCTGAGCTGTTCCCGCATTCTGAGCTGTCCCCGCAGCCTGAGCTGTTCCCAACTTAACAGTGTCTGCATATGATATCCCTACCTCTGCAGTGCCTGCAACATCTATCATTGCTCTTTGGTCAGCTATTGCCTTACCAAGGTCGTCTATCTTTTTCTCTATGCGCGACAGGCATGCAGATTCCTTCTGGCACACATACAAGCATGCATATTCATCCTTGCTAGTAGATGGGCACACATATCCACCCGGGCGTTCAAGCGGTATGCGGGGGTTAGTTTTGACATGCACTAGAGCTCGAAATTCGGGAAGGGGTTTCTTGCACCCCAGGCACATCCAGAACATCCCATCCTGAAGCAAACATTATAAGCAGCATCATGCACATTCTGGCAACTAGGGTGGAACCAGCTCAGGCAGACCTCGCATTCAATACCTCCCAGTGCATCATCCATCACTTGCTTTCCACATGCTTTCTCATCAGTCCCCTAGCAGAACACTTTCTCAGCACTTTATCTTGCCTTACCTCTTGTTTTTTTTTTCTACAGTAGCAGCACCTCCACTCACAGTAATGTCCAGTGTTGCATCCCGCAAAACTGGCGCATTTGTCTCGATCGGTGTAGATGGCGCGCTTCCATTTTATGTTGCTTGTTTAGTTTTTACAGTCAATTTCGGCGGCATGGCCGCTTACATCACTCAAAAATTAATATAATAAATTATAGTAGTAATACTATTACTTCTATAATATAGATTCCGAGATATCCACAGGCTGAGGACTGGCAAGGAAGGAGCGGTAGGAACACGTCCGGCCGGCTCGGGAGTTGAGCGGGCTTTTTCAATTGTGACTAATTGTGATATATCGTTGACATGGTGTTTATATGCATTTTTCCAATAAAATTGATGTATCAATGAACTTTACATATTATTTTCATTCGAATACACACAAAATTGTATTAAATATATTTCATTTTCTATTCAGATATTTTCCGATGTGATTACCATATCCTTCTATATAGTTGAAATTCTAGAAGAAAATGAGAGCTATTCCAAAAAGCATACCAGAAATAGTTGATATGGTAACATAGTTAATTTATTATAGTTTGAACCAGGCGTGCCGTGGCCATGGCAGTCGCCAAACTTGAACCTACTCATTATATAAGTACTCCGGACAGGTTCTGGGAGTGGCAGATGTGTATCACCAACCTAGTTTATCTATTACAAGGTATTCAGTGTTTTACTCGAATTTAGGTGGGCGAAATATTACATTGACAGCCAGACACAAACGCGTGGTGTGTGTTTTGTTAATGAGTTTATAAGAATTAAAATCACACAATAACAAATTGATATATTCAATTACTTTTCTCGCAAAACTCATGTCTGGTCACAGCTGTTTGGTATATGAATGGTCACATCTTGTTAATACAAACGGAGTTAAAAGTGCACACGAAGAACAAAACATCTTGCAAGTACCATTTATGTTATTTGCCTTGCCATTATGTAATTCGAACCAATGTAATTGCTTCGATGATACTCTGAACTAGCTACGACGAAAATCATCCTGGTTCGTTTCTTGAGTTCACTTTACAATGCTGATTAAAGTTTCAGCACACAACTTTGTTTCATAATGCTAGTTGCATAGGCACTTAAGTGGTATTAACATCTGTAAGTATTTCTACTCAGACACAAAGTAATCTCATCTGACTTCTAAATCTCATTGTGCATGCTTCAACTGCTAAAGAACACTTGAAAAGTGGCCCACTTTTCGAGAGACAAACCTTCTGCGAAAGTCGGCGTTGCCCTGCGGTCGTAGTTCTTGAGCATCATGTCGAGAACCCGTAGCTCCGTCACATTGAAATATCCCCTGCGGGCAACAAAACAACACCCTCTATCAGCCGCGGTACTATTGTGCTAGCACGGGCGGAGGGGGGGGGGGGGGGCAGTGACAGCAGCCAACTGGGTTCTCTGGTATTATATCTCCCTGGCGAGGGCAGCGGTAAAAAAGCGGTGCTAGTGACGTCACAACGACGGTCTACGCCACTGCACGGTAATTAATAATAAATAGATTATTCTAAATAATAGCTACCGAAACGAACAAAGCAATTAGAATAGCATCGAGTAACTCAGTCAGTATATCGTGAAATGCATTTTGTCCTGGTTACGCTATATTTCTGTTCGTTTGTTTGTGTTGTTGTTGGAGATTACGAAAGTGTCACTGCTACACTACTATCACATGCCGTCGGGAATGTTCACCCTTTCCCAGGGTATAGCAGCGGCCAGACCACACTTTTTCAGGGGCACTGTCGAGAAATATAACTCCGATTCCTAGCACAGAAGCAGCTATTATTCCTGAGCACCAGCTTGCCGTGTACGATAGATACCTTCTATGGGATATATTACAGGTCAATTATTGCACACTACTGATGCTGGCTGTTATTAGCTCATGGCATCTGACGAGGTATTCATTAGTCAGGTCGATAGGTAGTCTCGCTTGCTTGTTTGTCATAATCAATGAGAAGATCTCCGAAGGTCACCGCAAATACATGTTTCTAGCCATGTGCATATTAAGTAGCAGCGTTGATACAACGTGCACACGTCAGTCAGTAGCCACACATACTACGCTCACGCACCGGCCGAATCCAGCACAGGCTAACGTCTCTCTGTCTCTGTACTCGTCCAGACTCCAGAGTCGGTACCTCCGCGGTCGCTGGCCTCTCAGCGGCTGCATTTTAGAGAGCTCGAACTGCATTGGCCGGTGCCCGGGTTCGATCGACCTGCGGGCCTGACTGGTGGCCACCAGAATACTGCCGTAAATCTCACCTCATCTCGCCGGCATCATCTCCAGGGAGGGCAAATGGCAATACCCGGTGGTGTTATCTGACCATGGTCAAGGTCATGGAAGGTGACCGCTATACTGGCTGCTGCCTGCGATAACTCAACGGCAGTTTAGTCCATATCCGATCCTACCACCTCTCTCGCTCCTCGCTCTCGCTCTCGCTCTCGCTCTCGCTCTCTCGCTCTCGCTCTCGCTCTCGCTCTCGCTCTCGCTCTCGCTCTCGCTCTCTCTCTCTCGCTCTCTCTCTCTCTCTCTCTCTCTCTCTCTCTCTCTCTCTCTCTCCTCTCTCTCTCTCTCTCTCTCTCTCTCTCTCTCTCTCTCTCTCTCTCTCTCTCTCTCTCTCTCTCTCTCCTCTCTCTCTCTCTCTCTCTCTCTCTCTCTCTCTCTCCCTCTCTCTTTCTATTTTATTTGTATTTTTGGACCTAGTGCCAGCAACTGAATGACAATTGTGCAATGAAAATAAAACAAACTCTCTCAAACTCGCGAGTTGAGACCAGAGTGCAGGAGAAGCCCCGACAACTGAAGCGTTTGAGAGCTGCCTTTGCCGCCGGGGTGTGTTGCCGTCCTGCTCGCCGTTGCCCCTGTTTGCTGCCGCCGCGCTCGTCGCCGTCTCCGTGTGCTGCTCAGTCGCACGCTGCTGTAACGTTATGTCTGGGTTGTTCTGAAGCGGACGAGGTCACCTACCTATGAAACTGTGGAACGCTGTTAAGTGTGTAGTGTGCTTTATGTGTGATTTGCTGTTAATCATAATAAACTAGCCCGTAAGTGGGACAAATGAGAGAAAAAAAAACTATAGGTATGTATGTACATACCTAGGTGATATAGGTACTTCTAGCTCAAACCTTGTCAGAAGTATCTGCCACCTCCCGGACTTTCTCAATAACTTGAAAACTATGATCGATATTGATGTGAAACTTTCCATACCTGATGTTTCATCAATTCTACGCCTTCTCACCGAAGTTCAGTGAAATATTTGTTATACTTTAGGAGATAATCGCGTTTTAAGGACGTCATGTCATGCCATTTTTGGTGGAAAACGACAAATGTCGGAAAAATCGTAGAAAATTAAGTTTTGATTGAAATTGTAAATGAAAAACTTACAAGTAAGAAATTACATTTCCTTCCAATGGCTATCTCAGATTTGCGAAATTGGTGGTTTCTGACCCCAAAAATATTTTTAAAAAATCCGGAAGAATTTCCACATTTTTTTTTGTTGCAGTTATTAAAAAACGAAAGGTATATTTGAAAACCAAGTTTGAACGATATCAAAACCATATTTCAAAGTAATATCTTTATTTTTGACTGACTTATGGCTCACAAGTATAAGTAGCTCATGACGTCATTTTTTACGTTGCGTTTTTTGTCTTTTAGTGACCAGATACAGACAAATGAATGCCACCGCTGTATTTCTGAGACAAAGCTGGTCTAGAAAATGCCTTTTTGATTTACATTAATAGATTTCAAATTTTGTATTTTTTGTGACCTGACCTTGACCGGAGTGCCATTATATGGGGTCAAGTTGTGAAAATAGCTACTACTATCGAATTCTACATGTAAATTAACCCATACATGTGTCGCATGACTTTCGTAGACCTGTGACCTTTTGTGACCTAACCTTGACCTTGACCTTTGCTTACAATTTCACGTTTGCTTATGTGGGAGATGCATTATACCTTTGAGAGCACTTTGTGCGGGAATAGTCGCAATCTAAGGCTTTGGATGGAAAGCATGGTCCCAAAACTCAAATACTTCAATTGTGACATTTGACCTGAACCGTGACCTGACATGTGACCTTATTGTTAAAATATGGCGTATGCTTTAAATGCTTTTCATTCATTGAGAGTTTTCGATTGTCGCCTTGTGCCTCTCGCGGCGGTTATTGGTTCGGAAGATAACGAGGGGGGGGGGGCAGAATCTGCCCCCTCCCCCCAGTGTTCGGCTGAATACCCCAGCAGAGAGCGGGTTAAGGCAAAATTAACACGTTTTCCTTCCATCTTCGGTTTCTATTTCTCCTTTTTCCTTGCCGTCACCATCTATGTGCATTGTTATTATCACCATCTATGCGCATATTTTAACTTCGATCCCAAATGAGACTCTCTGCGCTAGCGTATGTATATATTATTGCGGCTCTTCTATAAGCCACTCTTCACACAATTCGAGAGAATTACAAGGTTAAAAGCAAAGAGTAAGCCCAACTTGCTTCTGGAAACGAAGCCGAAGAACATACCCGTTAGACAACAACTTTCCACCAGTATCTAATATTTCTTTCGTCTGTCCTCCCCAGTATTCCGCTACTTTTTCAGAGCGGGCGTGTCCCGCGCGCCATTCCATAGTGACATGAAGTAGGCAGAAGACGTCCCTGCTCCCGCCGTAGTTGATTGAGCTGTCGTGACCAGGCCAGGCGAGCGGGCCTGTCGATAGGTGGAGAGGTCCCGCCTCTGTGCTCGAGGTACGTGGCCGTGCGGGAGCGTCGGGCGACAGTGGATGATAGATCGTCAGTCCCAGCTGCGGCGGTCAGGTCACTAACCTCTGACAGATCTCCGATTATGCGAGCATGGCAACCGAGGTGCACTCAAGATACCCGGGACGGCTCCCCCTCCCCATGACGGGACGGCGCCCCCTCCCCAATGACGGGACGGCGCCCACTCCCCAATGACGGGACGGCTCCCCCTTCCCAATGACGGGACGGCTCCCCCTCCCCAATGACGGGACGGCGCCCCCTCCCCAATGACGGGACGGCGCCCCCTCTCCAATGACGGGACGACGCCCCCTCCCCAATGACGGGACGGCTCCCCCTCCCCAATGACGGGACGGCGCCCCCTCCCCAATGACGGGGACGGCGCCCCCTCCCCAATAACGGGACGACGCCCCCTCCCCAATGACGGGACGGCTCCCCCTCCCCAATGACGGGACGGGCGCCCCCTCCCCAATGGCGGGACGGCGCCCCCTCCCCATGACCAATTTTGATCTCTGGATCCCCTGGATCCGTCTATATGGTATTGCCGGAGCTACCGGACCACTGTTATCGAAAATAGCAACATTGTCGTTGGAGGTAAAGTGTGACACATTCAAGCATGCTTCCTTCCCAAAATATATTTTTGAGATGAGGCATATACTGTTAATTGCGACAGTTTGGCAGCATGCGTCGGTTCACCTTTTTTAAGATCGCTGTCGGATAGGAGCGGCTATGCACAATTCTTTCTCTAAAATATTACTTACAAGTAATTTGACTGGATTAGTAAATGAAGGATTGTCCACACTAGGCCACCTTATAAGCCTAAGCAAAGCACTCGTCCAGCGGTGTTCAAGTGTGGAATTATGGGCAGCTGACGACTGAGCGAAACTGTATAATTAAGTCGCCTAGCGTTGCTAATTAGTGGCTGAAACTGTAACGCTGTAACGTGCAGAAGCAGCGGCCTGAACTGCACGGCATATCGCCACGGGGCCCAGAAGCTGTCGAGAAACTACGGTCGCGGCCGTCTTCTGTCGAGTCGTCCCCCGGTCCGGCTTCTGTCGGGTAAAACATTCGATCTCATCCCTGTTAAGACGCCTGATAGGTGGAGTTCAGACATTTTCCGGCTCATTGTCTATCACTTAGCGAATGTCACGTTCGATTACTCAAACTATAGTAGTGTGAGACTGTTGTGGCACCAGGCTCTGTGGCTTCTTGCCAGAGTGAGGCTGGCAAGAAGCCACAGAGCCTGTTGGCCAGCCGATTGGCCATAGTAATGCCCATCGATCGTCTGCGCTGCTGCACCACAAGAGCGCACTGCACGAAAACACGGACGTAACATGGCACGCAAATGCCAGGACAGGCGTCATGGTGGGAGTGGACGAATACTTGTGACATGACTCGGAAGTCTTGAAGTTATGCGATGACTATCGCGGCACTCCGTACCCGCGGCCCTGTGAAGCTTTCGATACAACTACATTCTATGAATAATTTGCATGGCATTGCTGCCAAAACTTCAACATTGGTCTGACAGGAATTCGTAATTTTCTCCTCTGAGTATCACGTTGCCGTCAATTCACAACACAGTCGGCGACGAACTGATTAAATCTATAGCTAAATGAGAAAAACCGCGACAAGTCATTTCAAACTGCCGCGTGTGCTACTTCTTGCCGACCAAAACGTGCAGTTCCGTTATGTAGGCTGGCAGCGTCTGGAGCCGCGGAGCCGTGGCAGCCACGCCTGACAGACGGTTTGTAGGGAGCCGTGGCAGCCACGCCTGACAGACGGTTTGTAGGGAGCCGTGGCAGCCACGCCTGACAGACGGTTCGTCGGGAGCCGTGGCAGCCACGCCTGACAGACGGTTTGTCGGAGCCGTGGCAGTAACGCCTGACAGACGGTTTGTCGGGAGCTGTGGCAGCCACGCCTGACAGACGGTTTGTAGGGAGCCGTGGCAGCTACGCCTGACAGACGGTTTGTCGGGAGCCGTGGCAGTAACGCCTGACAGACGGTTTGTCGGGAGCTGTGGCAGCCACGCCTGACAGACGGTTTGTAGGGAGCCGTGGCAGCACGCCTGACAGACGGTTCGTCGGGAGCTGTGGCAGCCACGCCTGACAGACGGTTTGTAGGGAGCCGTGGCAGCCACGCCTGACAGACGGTTTGTCGGGAGCTGTGGCAGCCACGCCTGACAGACGGTTTGTAGGGAGCCGTGGCAGCCACGCCTGACAGACGGTGTGTCGGGAGCCGTGGCAGCCACGCCTGACAGACGGTTTGTCGGGAGCTGTGGCAGCCACGCCTGACAGACGGTTTGTAGGGAGCCGTGGCAGCCACGCTGACAGACGGTTTGTCGGGAGCCGTGGCAGCCACGCCTGACAGACGGTTTGTCGGGAGCCGTGGCAGCCACGCCTGACAGACGGTTTGTCGGGAGCTGTGGCAGCCACGCCTGACAGACGGTTTTGTAGGGAGCCGTGGCAGCTACGCCTGACAGACGGTTCGTCGGGAGCCGTGGCAGCCACGCCTGACAGACGGTTCGTCGGGAGCCGTGGCAGCCACGCCTGACAGACGGTTCGTCGGGAGCCGTGGCAGCCACGCCTGACAGACGGTTTGTCGGGAGCTGTGGCAGCCACGCCTGACAGACGGTTTGTCGGGAGCCGTGGCAGCCACGCCTGACAGACGGTTCGGTCCTTATTGGAGGTTTTTGTGATGGATTGGGATTTGGCCAACGGCTGAGCCGGTTTGGCCTCAGCTCTGTATTACACGAATCGCAAAGAGAACCCACTGCGATTCGGATTGCTTCTGCACTGAAGCAGCACATGAAGAAAATGTAAATATGTTTCTGGAAGTAAGCAGTTGTTCAGGGTGTGCAACGCAGGGGTGGTAAAATGCCCCGTCCTGCTGGACGACGTCGGAGAACAAAATCTGTCTTTTTCTTGCCAGGTTGGCTATTTTTTCATCACAAATGATCCATCAGAGGAGCCACATGCTGCATTTTGCATGCGTGTGCTTTTTACATCGAATCGTGGGATATTAGTAGGGGTGGTAAAAATAGACTATGGTTCTGCGACCAAATCGAAAGTTGGAAAATGGTTCTCCAGCAACACTAATGCAATATCACTCGTTTAAGCAATATTTATATTTATACTCTTGTGAAATATTGATCATACATGAAAAAATAAAGTTGCAGAAACTCTGATCAGCTACTCTGTAGCTGATGCAAGATTAGAGACATTATCAAGTTCTTGAGGTCCCTATAGAAGAAGAGAGTATAGACAGGTCCTAAGCAATATTTGTCATTTAATGTGATTTTTTTCCATTTACGACAGACAGAAAAGTGTACCCGTAATACCAAAGCAATGACGTCACCAAAAACGATACATAAAGAGACATACAAGAAAAGTGCAACAAAGAGCCTCTTGGGCCGCTCCGGGGGTGCACCCCCTCCCCCCTCCACCCACACCACCACCACCAGTCTCGCCCCTTCAAATTACCTTACTCTACCTGCATAAAAGAAGGCTAATCCCACGAGTATTTATGAACTAATCCCTTGACCCTTCTCTGTAAAGTATTTAGCTAATCTAATTTTGAAGGAAGCAAGTGTCACCGCATCAGCGACATCCCCTGGTAGCATATTCCAATGTCCTACAACCCTTCTACTGAAAAATTACTGTCATAGCCTAGTCCTACTTTGTTTCATAATGAGTTTATGCTGATGACCTTTATCTCGATTTTCCCTATTGAACTCCAACATTCCCTTTAAATATCCAGAATGCCGACCATTTACAAATTTGAAGACTTCAATTAGATCTCCTCTTAGCCTTCT
>JAXIVJ010019844.1:0-17077 GCA_036785665.1 Chirona hameri | reverse complement strand
GAGGCAGCTTACAAACCAAACAGGGTACGTATATACTGTTATAAAGGCTCCCATAGGTTATGCAGAAAGTTGTTTGGTGTGGGCATGTTGATGTAGGAGTGGCGGCAGGTAAAGTATTGTGTGGGCGCTGGTGGGAGAACCCAAGTCGACTCACGCCCACAATGTATTTGTGCAAACAATCTGCAGACAAACGAAACAGAATGAACCGACAAGAGGAGACGAGAAAATGACGCCGAATGACTGCCGAGTGCCAACCCGGGCAGTCAGACGTATATCAGATTAGCGACTCGGGCGGGAAACATGGCGCCGAGAAGACAACGAGAAAACCGATCAGGCGATCGGGACTACATAATAAGAACCTGAAGGGAGACCAAGCTTTAAACAGTTGACAGCTATATAATGTGATAATATGAAATGAGGCTATGACGTATGACAGATTACAAACCAACTAACTAAATAAATCGTATGACTAGCAACGTGAGGTCGCGACCAGGAGCGGAAAGCAAGAGAAAGTTACGCGCGTTGCCGGGTACGAAGACACTTCTGTTTACAAATATACATAAAAGTCGCGAGTTACTCTACAGAGGCCTATTTCACAAAGAAGTTAGTAATTACACATGTTTGCGATTACAAACGCAAGAAAATATTGCAAACCTCACAAAAAGCTATATTTCACAAACATTCGCCACCTCTGAATTACCGATTGTAAAGAAAATTGTAAACACAAATGTTAGTACAGCAGAAAGCTTGAAATCAAGAACGTTTGTATTAAAACTTGATGCTAATGACAAATAATTTGATTGTTAACAAATTAATTTAACAAATATTTACATTGTGGTTTATTTTTTTATTCAATATAAAATTAGTTATAGGGAGAATAATCTTTTAATTAACATTTCATCGGAATGCAAACTCTGATCGTAAAAATACATCTTGGTAAGCAGTTAGAGTAAACAGAATTTGACCATTCACCAGGTGGCGGAGCATAACAACAGAACTACTCTTAAAAGAAAGATCGTTGAATTTCTCGACATTTTTTCACCTAACCTAGCCGATTTCTTACTTCGTAAAGGGTGAAGGTTCACTGTACATTGCACAAGACATCGTTGACCGCTGCAATTATATCGCCATGCGGTTTCTCTGCGCGGAGGCGCCCCTCACAGCGCAATCGGTAAGGTGCATGCACTGTGACTGGACTTCAAAGCTGGAGATCCCTGTTCGAATTTCTCGGAAAAATAAATTGTTTTGGGCAGCTATACCTATGCATAACTAAACCATTACCCTAACAACCTCGGCAACGTAACAACCTCACCAAGAAAATAACCTGAACAGTCAAACAATGTCAACTGTCAATGCAGTTTCTGAAATTCAGAACCCCTGACCCACTGGAATAACAAGTTTGTAATTGCAAACATTTCCTCACTTCCGTCAACCTTTGAGAAATAGAACGTGTGCAATTGCAAACATTTTTACAAACAATATCTTTGTAAAGTAGTTTGTAAATAGTAAATTGAGATTTACTGCCCTGGAGTTTTGTGAAATCCAAACTACAAACATGTGTAAAAATTATTTGTAATTACAAAGAAATTCGTTGTAATTACAAACTTTTTTGCTTTGTGAAATAGGCTACTGATTGCGGACAGATTAAGTTAAATAAGTTATACGAGAAATACAAAGACGGAATGCAAACCGCAGATGAATCACATTAGCAATAAACATAAAAAGTTGCCTAATTATTTACGTTAGAGAATTCTCTAGATTTACTCTGGTAGAACTGACGAATTGCAAACAAATCAAGTTGCGGAAATACGGAACGCTTAATAGCTGCAATAAAGTGATATGACGCACCACAGTATACCCTCGTTGTATTTATATGTCCCTTATCTTATTTTTCTTCACATAATTCAATAAGTTAAGAGAAGTCGGGTACCACTCAGCTTCGGCATACCACTCCAGACCAAACATTGCAATGCCAATGCATGGGATAAGAATGTTAGGAATGCCTCTCCAAACTGCAAAGTTATTGCTAGGTACTTATATTGTCATACATCTACCAATTAATTAAATTCCACATGTTCATATGTATGGGTAAATAAGGATATTTGTCAATCATGCTTATAGGGTTATAATCTTCGGACACATCAGACTTTTCATGCTATCAGACTAGAGTACAGACAATACAGATGCACAGTGTGTTAGTGAGTCTATTTATTTTATTTATTTAGACGTGCCGGCACATCCACTCTCTCGTACATTGAACACGATGTGACACACAGTACCAGTGGCTATTACGTGCCCGTCGCGATGTTACGTGAGGTGATAGGGTAGAAGCAGAGGGTGGATATAAGGATCAGGATGGTGCAGTGCGGCGCGTCAGCCATTTTGGCGCCGCGCACAGCGAACTGCATTAGGGAGGGGCAGGATAAAAGTGGGAGTAAAAGGTGATGTGCAACAGTAAAAGTACATATACACCAGAAATAAAAACACAATGAAGATGCAAGTGATGTTTCGTTTCGTTCGTTCTTCGTTTGCTAATCGTTTCTGATTAGCAAGATCAATATTTGCTGTTTGATTTTCAGTCTCATGTGAGCTTCTTCATAGCTCACATAAGCAGCAATCTTGAAATACTCTGCCTTTAACTATTCGTTTTGTTATTGTTTCCTTGGAGTTTTCTTTATGGTGTTTGTATCACTGTATTTCTTCCTCCAGAGGTTCTTGTGTAATTCTCGTGGTTTATTGCCGCGCGACATTACAATTCAAACGAGAAAATCAGAGGTCGCTTGCGTGAAACTTTACTTCATTAAACTTTACTTCATTTAGTCTGTATTGCTTACATTCTGATAGCATGCCCTAATTATCTGAGGTTAGGATATGTCCGGGGTTACATCAGTTGATGGTATTGTCTCAATTTTATGTTTTTGTTTTGCCCTAATTATTTACTTGATGGGTTATGCTAGAGCACAACCTGTCACTTAACCAATAATGACTTGAATTATATCAATCCAGTGAAATAATAGTTTTACATTTTTTCTTCTTCTTCACATGATAGGCTAAGAGATGAACCATATTTTTGCCATGGATATTTCGGAATTAACTAGTTTTTCTCAGATCACCTCATAACACATTACTGAACTTTGTGTGGTTGCTATGTGTAAATATGGGTATGCTTCTGCAATCTGCATCCTACTTTTGTTCAATGCAATGCTGCATGAAATGTGTTTAACAACTGTGAGCAAACTATTAAATTATATCAACTTAAGTCATATTCCTTACAATCTTGGGTTGAACTGTGAACTGGATCACTATGCTTGCTGAATTGTGTAGATCTTGGTTATAAGTATTATGAAATTGATGAATTATGTTCCAAAACGAAAAATGTTGATAGGGAACTAGTTTGTATGTGGTTATGCTAACATCGAAAAATATTTAAATTGAATTATATCAACTTATGACATATTCCTTACAATCTTGATGAGGAGTTTCACCCTCCGGATGATCACTTATTTTTGTAGCTACATGAGTAAAATTTAGATATATTTTCCTTTTTTATTTTTGTTACCTCTTCACATGTTTTTTTCGGCAGTTTTGTTACCTCTCTGCATGTATTCAAAAAGTAATATCAGAACACTGCACTGCGTACAAGTAAATGAGATGGAACGCGCTCTCTGCATGTTTATGGGACAATCAGCAGCACCTGCTGACTGCTTGCACTCCCAGGTGGACCCATTAGGCAAATGAAAAGATGTGCGGGCTGCTCGTATTGTCTCGTTCTCTGTCCAACCGTCGGCGAGACGCCACATCTGTGCTTCCGGAGAAAACTGAGCTCATTTAATTTAAAACGCTTGTTAGGGGCCTGGATGGAACATAGCAGGTGATCGTAGGTGCTACTGAGCCCAGACAGATAGGGAACGTGCTGCTGCAGGGGAACGTCCTGCTGCAGGGTCCGGGGCGGACGTCCTGCTGCAGGGTCCGGGGCGCTGGGCGGACGTCGCTAGGCCGCCGACGCTCTTCAGACCCCGGTGCCATCAGCGCCGCTTCTCTGGCCTAATCATCCTAGACTCAGCACTGATACTAAGGCTGCTAAATGCTAAGGCTTGCTGTGCGAACAGGTGAGACAAATAATCCGGAAGAGGTGATGTCGGGCAGACACTTGTCAGGAGCTTATCTGCAAAGCTGTATGCACTATATGTCCTGTATGCACTATATGCATATATGCATATGTATGCACTATATGCACTATATGACACACTGTGTCACCAATGCACTTTGGGACATTTTAAATTCTAGCGCAAATTAATTGCTACCTGACCTTTGCGGCTTCCATTTGGAACATGTGTATAAGAAAACCCCCTAATGTCCCTCGCTGACATTAATAGATACCAAAACGAAGGGGTTTACTTCAAAATGGCATGCAGTTTTCATTTTTTTTTAAAATCAATTTAATAGGGAAGTGTATATGTTTCTCAGACGCTTTGTATGATGGGCCCTGACTGACTGCTTGCGATCAGTTCTCCAGCAACTTAAGAACAAAATAAATGGGAGGAATTATTTTATTCGTAATGAAAGACCACGAAACATTTCTTTTGATTCATCTACGCTGTTCTAGAGGTGCAAAAAGCGCGACATCACACAATAACGCGACAATCACACATCACACAATAACGCGACAATCACACATCGCACAATAACGCGACAATCACACATCACACAATAACGCGACAATCACACATCACACAATATCCCAGCGCTGGCTGGCTCCCGATCACCCCTCTTCACTGCTGCTGCTGCTGCCGCTGGTGGTGGTGCTGCTGGCAGAGACCGCATCTTCCCGGACTTCCGGCAGTACCAGACAGGTCAGTACCACTCGAGCCAATCACTTGACCGGACGATGCACTCGGCACAGTCCAGACCGCGGCACGGAAACAGCTGGCGTCAAAAGGTCAAACCACATTTACAACAATTTGTTTCTCACCCGAATATTAACCTTTTAGGTTTAAATTGCCTCATGATATCAATAACACAATTTCTGTTCAAAATGAGAGTGCAATAAAATATGGATATGACTATGTGCTTAAACGCTGTTCAATTTGGCACCTCTAATAGCTGAATGAGGAAAGTATATGCGTATGTTTGAGCTCGCGTGGTTCCATAAGGGTTAAAAAGGGCACCTAATTTTGCTTGGGCGTTATGCACCATGAACCAGAGTTTCGAATGGTACCAATTTAAACACGCAATTCGACGAAATTTGAGGTAAAAGCTTACATGTTTGTAAAACGCATTTGTGAAAACACCGCCATTTGAACCTAATGGAAAATATTGGTGCTAACGTACTGCAGTGGGAGCTCATATTTCGGAAGAAAAGTGTCAGTGTACTTACAAATGGTGTGCATTCAATCACCCCTCCTAGAAAAAAAATCCGATATACATATATGCATGTCAGTGGTTGGCGCGCCAGGCAAGCAAAAATCGGGATCTTCTTTATTTCCAGGGCCAATTATGAAGAAAATATGAGCTGCATAAAAAAAAGAGAATTGCAGTCGAACAATTCAGACAATTTTGCATAAGACAGACAGGTTTAGTCGCCCAAATTCTGAGACTTGTGTTTTCGCATTTATTCAGGCTAAATCGGGAAAAGTCCCACAGTGCGATGGTAGAAAATTACAAGAGCTGCAGGCAAGGTGCAGTGCTGAGGTAATTAAAGGATAGTGAGGAGTTACCGGCACTATGGTGCGGGGTTGCCGGCAGTAGGGTGCAGGGTTGCCGGCGGTATGGTGCAGGGTTGCCGGCAGCAGAGTTCAGGGTTGCCGGCAGCAGGGTGCAGGGTTGCCGGCAGCAGGGTGCAGGGTTGCCGGCAGTAGGGTACGGGGTTGCCGGCAGCAGGATGCAGGGTTGCCGGCAGCAGGGTACAGGGTTACCGGCAGTATAGTGCGGGGTTACGGGTAACAGGGTGCAGGGTTGCCGGCAGCAGGGTTCAGGGTTGCCGGCAGCAGGGTTTAGGGTTGCCGGCAGCAGGGTGCAGGGTTGCCGGCAGCAGGGCGCAGGGTTGCCGGCAGCAGGGTGCAGGGTTGCCGGCAGTAGGGTACGGGGTTGCCGGCAGCAGGATGCAGGGTTGCCGGCAGCAGGGTACAGGGTTACCGGCAGTATAGTGCGGGGTAACAGGGTTCAGGGTTGCCGGCAGCAGGGTTCAGGGTTGCCGGCAGCAGGGTTCAGGGTTGCCGGCAGCAGGGTTCAGGGTTGCCGGCAGCAGGGTGCGAGGCTACCGGCAGCAGAGTTCAGGGTTGCCGGCAGCAGGGTGCAGGGTTGCCGGCAGCAGGGTGCAGGGTTGCCGGCAGTAGGGTACGGGGTTGCCGGCAGCAGGATGCAGGGTTGCCGGCAGCAGGGTACAGGGTTACCGGCAGTATAGTGCGGGGTTACGGGTAACAGGGTGCAGGGTTGCCGGCAGCAGGGTTCAGGGTTGCCGGCAGCAGGGTGCAGGGTTGCCGGCAGCAGGGTGCAGGGTTGCCGGCAGCAGGGTTCAGGGTTGCCGGAAGTAGGGTGCGGGGCTACCGGAAGTAGGGTGTGAGTTACTCACAGCATGGTACAGACTAACCTACTGACAATATGTAATGTTGACTGGTTAATTCCAGCTAAACCGAATTCCCATTTTAACTCGCGCACTGTCGGGGGTTCGCGCCAACCACGAACTGCCGGGAGCTGTGATTTCCGCCCTCCCCCCCCTAATATCTCGAAAACCACGCAACGTAGCGACAACCGAAAAAGGGCGTTAGCTAGCTCGAGACAACTCTATCGAAAGCATTTCGGTCTTTTTAAGTCAGGTCAATATTGAGGTCACCAAAGGTCACATTTCAGCTATATATGACTTGCCGGGGAAACGAGGAAGAGGAGGAGTCTCGACTCTGTCCCTGTTGAGAATAGACGTACGTCTGTTACAGGGACAGAGTCGGGAGTCTCGACTCTGTCCCTGTTGAGAATAGACGTACGAGAGGAGGTGTGGTGACTTAAGTGGCTGCCGCGGCCCCGGACTCCTGCAGCACGGACTACCGGCGGTGCGCCAATCGGCCATGGCGTCACCCACCCGCCGTTTACGCTCCAGCATTCGAGACTCGGACCGAACCGGGGGCGAGATCGACGACATCGTCGAGGCTGTCATCGTCCGTCTGACCGCCGCCGGCCTGGTGACGGGCGGGGCTGTCGATGGCAGCGTCGGCGATGCGGTGAAGGTGGAGGACGCGTTCGATGACGCACAGGCCGGGCCGACCGCCTCCCAGCGGCGGCTTTGGTTAGCCGACCTGCGAGAGCAGCTTGCCGGCTCATCGAACTACGGCACCAGAGAGAGAGAAGAAGTTCGTGGCCTGCTAATGATCAGTGACGGCGCTGGCCCTCCCGCGGACCAGCGTGGCTGGTACTGGGGTCGAGTGCGCCTGTTTCTGATCGTGGCGCACCACGGCTGGGCGGCCGCCGTCAGCGACGCAAGGACGGCGGACATGGATCGGCTCGGCATCCAACTCAGCCCGGCGGCCGCCCAGCCGGCCGCCGCCAGACCCCGCCCGGCCGCCGTGCCTCCCGCCCAGTGGCGGGGGCGGCCCTCCCGGCCGTCTGGCTTGCGCCCGCCGCCCAGGGACGCTGCGTCGGCGGCCGCGCCGCGCCGCGCGAATTAGGGCGGCTCTGCGGGCGGCATGGGGGGCTACGGTCTCGGTGCCCCACTCCGGCCCCTCGCCGCCCGCGGGCCCTCCGGCGCTGTTCTCGGCCGGGGGGAGCGCCCCGGCCTCCGAGCCGGGGCGGGGGGCGCCGCCGCTGGTCGGCGCGGGCCCTGCTGCGCCGGTGCGTGGCGCGAGCGGCGTCCCCGGGCCCCCGGTGTTCGTTTCAGCCGGGGAGGGGGAGGAAGAGAAGGAAGAGGAAGAGGAGGAGGAAGAGTGGCAGCGGGATGGCGGCGACCGGCCTTCGCTCTGCGCCGGTCCGGCTGCTGCTGCTGCCATCTGTCGGGGGCTGGTGGAGCTGCTCGTTGCCGGCGGCGCCGCGGCTCCTGGGCCGCCGTCTCCGGATCTGGCGGCCGTTGACGGCGCGGGCCTGCCGGCGGCCGGCGAGTCTCCGTTGAGCTTCATCGGTTCTCGTCGGCTGCCGGTGGATAGTGCGTCTCGGGTGCGGCCGCCGGTGCCCGTGCGGGTAGACTCGGCCATGTTTTCGGGCCATCCTCGTGTGTGCAGTGTGTTGTCACGGGGTCTGCGTGTCCGTGTGCCTGCGGCGGTGCCTTCCGTGTGGCGTCCGACGCCGCGTTCGGACTTGATGACCGAGGCCGTGGCGGACTTTGTGTCGGCGGGTGTGCTGGCGCCTGGACGGCCGCGCGCCTGCTACCCCCTGTTCGCGGTAGCGAAGACGGCAACGGTGGCGCGTTTGGTATACAACCTGTCGTCATTAACTCCGTATATGTCGCGTCGTCCGTGTGCGCTGCCGTCAGTAGAGAGAGCCCTTCAGGCGTCTGCTGACGGGTATCGCTTTGCTATTAAGCTTGACCTGCGGGACGGCTTCTACCACATCCCTTTGGCTCCATCGACCCAGGAGCATTTTGGA
This sequence comes from Chirona hameri, assembly GCA_036785665.1. Taxonomy (NCBI): domain Eukaryota; kingdom Metazoa; phylum Arthropoda; class Thecostraca; order Balanomorpha; family Balanidae; genus Chirona; species Chirona hameri. The sequence goes on along the minus strand of JAXIVJ010019844.1, from coordinate 8,509 downwards.
GTTTTGTATTGTGGGAAAACGTATTTATTTTGTAAACTTCCTATGGGGTTAAGTACAGCTCCAAGTGAAATGCAATGGTTTTCGTGTGCCACGGTACAGGTTATTCGCGCTCGTTTTCCTGGTGTTGTTGGTCTGGCGTACTTGGATGACTTTTTGTTTCTGTCTCGTACCGCCGCGGAGCTGTCAGGAATTGTTGATTTTCTAAAAAGCATAGGTTTTCAGCTTAATTTTGCCAAGTCAGTGTTGCACCCTGTCTCTAGGCTAGTGTACTTAGGCGTAGACATAGATTTAAATGCCCGCTGTACACGTGTCTCGCCTGATACGTTACGTCACTTACGCGTCGCGCTGTCTGTTTGCAATGCGACGTGGCCGGCTCTGTGGCGTCAGCGCCTGGCAGGTTATCTGAATTTCGTAAGACCGTGCCTTAAATTGCCATTAGAGTTGGTGCATGCTGTGTTGGACGGAGACTGGGCCAGTTGCGTGGCCGCACTGCCGTTTATTGTCTGTACCGACACACTCACTGCGGACGATCTGGTTAACTGTCGTGCAGTTCATGAACGGGCTGTTTTTGTCGACGCGACGCCCGATTGCATCGGCATTGTTCAGCAGGGTTGTGCGCCTGTCTCCGTTGCGTTACCTGTAACTTTGCCGATATATTTAGCGGAGTATTTGGCGGCGCTGACGGCTGTGTTATCGCGTGACATGTCGCAAACTGTGTTATATTCCGATAATTTAGGAGTGGTATTTAATTTACACAAAGGTCGCTGTCCGCGCAAATGGCTTAGCATTTTACTTTCTGTATTTAAGTTCCGCTCATTTTCTGTTCGCTTTGTTTCCACTAGCGTGAACCCCGCCGACGCGGCGTCCCGCAATTTCCCGCCAACTGTCGGCCAATAGCGGACCGGGGGTGTGCGGTGGCGCGTGCAGTGTGTACCAAGGGCCTGCTGACAGGTCAGATGGGGTTATGGGTGACCAATGAGCGGCGAGCTGTGGCGGTGTGCCACCAGATGTGTCAGCGGTGTCTCGCTATCCGGCGCAGTCTCGACTCTGTCCCTGTTGAGAATAGACGTACGAGAGGAGGTTGGCGGGAAATTGCGGGACGCCGCGTCGGCGGGGTTCACGCTAGTGGAAACAAAGCGAACAGAAAATGAGCGGAACTTAAATACAGAAAGTAAAATGCTAAGCCATTTGCGCGGACAGCGACCTTTGTGTAAATTAAATACCACTCCTAAATTATCGGAATATAACACAGTTTGCGACATGTCACGCGACAACACAGCCGTCAGCGCCGCCAAATACTCCGCTAAATATATCGGCAAAGTTACAGGTAACGCAACGGAGACAGGCGCACAACCCTGCTGAACAATGCCGATGCAATCGGGCGTCGCGTCGACAAAAACAGCCCGTTCATGAACTGCACGACAGTTAACCAGATCGTCCGCAGTGAGTGTGTCGGTACAGACAATAAACGGCAGTGCGGCCACGCAACTGGCCCAGTCTCCGTCCAACACAGCATGCACCAACTCTAATGGCAATTTAAGGCACGGTCTTACGAAATTCAGATAACCTGCCAGGCGCTGACGCCACAGAGCCGGCCACGTCGCATTGCAAACAGACAGCGCGACGCGTAAGTGACGTAACGTATCAGGCGAGACACGTGTACAGCGGGCATTTAAATCTATGTCTACGCCTAAGTACACTAGCCTAGAGACAGGGTGCAACACTGACTTGGCAAAATTAAGCTGAAAACCTATGCTTTTTAGAAAATCAACAATTCCTGACAGCTCCGCGGCGGTACGAGACAGAAACAAAAAGTCATCCAAGTACGCCAGACCAACAACACCAGGAAAACGAGCGCGAATAACCTGTACCGTGGCACACGAAATCCATTGCATTTCACTTGGAGCTGTACTTAACCCCATAGGAAGTTTACAAAATAAATACGTTTTCCCACAATACAAAACTCCAAAATGCTCCTGGGTCGATGGAGCCAAAGGGATGTGGTAGAAGCCGTCCCGCAGGTCAAGCTTAATAGCAAAGCGATACCCGTCAGCAGACGCCTGAAGGGCTCTCTCTACTGACGGCAGCGCACACGGACGACGCGACATATACGGAGTTAATGACGACAGGTTGTATACCAAACGCGCCACCGTTGCCGTCTTCGCTACCGCGAACAGGGGGTAGCAGGCGCGCGGCCGTCCAGGCGCCAGCACACCCGCCGACACAAAGTCCGCCACGGCCTCGGTCATCAAGTCCGAACGCGGCGTCGGACGCCACACGGAAGGCACCGCCGCAGGCACACGGACACGCAGACCCCGTGACAACACACTGCACACACGAGGATGGCCCGAAAACATGGCCGAGTCTACCCGCACGGGCACCGGCGGCCGCACCCGAGACGCACTATCCACCGGCAGCCGACGAGAACCGATGAAGCTCAACGGAGACTCGCCGGCCGCCGGCAGGCCCGCGCCGTCAACGGCCGCCAGATCCGGAGACGGCGGCCCAGGAGCCGCGGCGCCGCCGGCAACGAGCAGCTCCACCAGCCCCCGACAGATGGCAGCAGCAGCAGCCGGACCGGCGCAGAGTGAAGGCCGGTCGCCGCCATCCCGCTGCCACTCTTCCTCCTCCTCTTCCTCTTCCTTCTCTTCCTCCCCCTCCCCGGCTGAAACGAATAAAACCGTTTATATCTCGATAACTAAAAGAGCTCGGAAACGACGCTCGGAAAAAAACGTTCGAAAGAGGATTTATTTTGCAGTCACTATGGTTTCATCAGAATTGACTTGTCAATAGTTAGGTCAGCAGAGGCCATTGCATTTGAAACATTCTAAAACTCGCGTACAATTTTACGGACCAACTTTTGACAGAAGCATGATAGAGTATAACAGTTTTCGCCATTGTGTTTGTCTCGTCGAGACGCATAGCCTTTTATATTGGGTGACCTAGTTAGGTCATATAAAAAATACATACCTGAGATCAGGTCAAGGTCATATTTTACATCAATTGATTCGTCTCAACAAACCAAATACAATAGTGAAACCCTATTGTTTTATCTTGATTTGGTAAAGAGTTATTGAAGAAAAACCATACGTGACCTGGGGGTCACCTGAGTTGACCGCGTAGAGGTCAAAGAACATAAATGCGACATAGGGCTTTGCATGTGGCACCAGAGTGGTGGATCTGGTGAAAACTGGTCAAATTTAGCAATTTCCTATGGATTTATACGTGTTTGCATTTGACCTCATTGACCCCATGGGAGGTCATGAAATCGACCTGACCTTAGGTCACCGATATAAATAAAAATCGAGATATGCGAATTGTAGATACTTATGAACTAATGACATCTTGTGAGTTTCAAACCGTTCGGTCAATCACTGTGGCTGTGGCACGACCGCCAACATTTTTGGAGGTGGGGTCACTTGACTTGACCTGGTGACCTGACCTGAGAAGACCCGAAGCCAAAAATTGCACACCATTGATGCCCAAACAGCTGTGCCAAATTCCTCGAAAACAAGTGATACCTTAGTTGTACAACATTGTATGCTTTCTCAAGAACATACAAAAGTAGCGTATATTGCACAAAATATAGACCTAGTGCATTTGCTAGCACTCGTTGAGCTGCGAAAAAAAACAATATTAAGCCGGAAACTGATGAGCCAAGACGTAGAATATGTGTGTCATGCAATGACTAGACGTCCATCCAACTATAACAAATGTGAAGTTATGACATTTCCCAAAAATACACACAATCAAAATGAATAGTTATTCTGGGAGTAAGTGATGTGACCAATGAGACAGAAAGATGAGAATCGATCAGATACTACATGTAATGGGTGCCGGCAGCGACTGTGAGGTCCGACGTGCGTCGCCCTTTATTGCTGGCACTTGAAGCTCGGCTCATATAGCCCAATTAGTGGTCTGCTCAGTCATGGGCCGCCCCTGGCTGTGCCGACCCGGTCAATACACTAGGCCAGCCGGCCGCCAGAAGCGCTAGGTATTATCTGTGGCCAACATATTGGTCTCGGGACTATACAAATGAAGACAACGGGGGTATTAGGACATGGGAAAGCGTATCGGTGCAATTAATTTTTACTCAGACCTGTTCCTGTTTTTATGTAATGGCAATTATCCTGGGCTGGGTGCAAGCTAACCCCACTAAGATCTCAAAAAGTATTTGGTATATAGACTAAGTGTGGGCTTAAACCATCTGCTGTGACGTAATCTACCACACGAATACTGGTTGATTATAAAATGTTGACAAGGGCGTAGTCAGTGGGCTAACAAGCGAGGCAAATTGTGTGGAAATAAAGTTAGCCTGACTTACAATGCCCTTTCCCAAATCCTCTGGTCAAAGGTGAAGGAGCTGAAAGATATAATCTGACAGAAAGCAATAGGCTGAAAGAGATAATCAGCATTAGGTGTTAATGCTATTAAACGTGCGCAATGTCGTTGCCAGAAACCTTTTTTAGAGTACTTAATTAGTCATGCTAAAGCAATATTTAATCAAACACCGAAAATATATTGGCAATGACGCAGAAAGCTTATATATTCATCCATGTGACCGAACTCGCTGATCTGCTAGCATCTGACTGACCTGACACAATATGATCTTAATCATAAATTGATAAGTGTAGTGAGTCAATTCTTGTGCTTTTAACTTAAAATATGCAATACAATATTGTTTTTTTTCTGAGCGTTATTTCAATAAACCTCACGATATCGTCGTCTTTCACCTTCGTCACCCCACCATGTCTGCGGACAAAATCGAATAACTGACACTGCGAAATCATGTCTAACACAAATGGAGGTCAAGATCTCACTATGTTCCGTCAACTAATACGCGAGCCAATACCTGATGGTGGACGAAACATACATGCAAGGCAAGTATTTGCTGTCCCATGTACACATGTAGTATATTATGCACACTCAACAACAATAAAAGAGTTAAATCATGGTTTCCTTCGCCTGTCCCGTTACGTAACCGGAGAATGCCACTCTTAGCCCGGGGCGGCCTCAGTGAGGCCTGTCCCGGCCACTCTTAGCCCGGAGGCGGCCTCAGTGAGGCCTGTCCGGGGTCGTCTCGCGGCAGACGGTACGGTTTTGAGCGTGAAGGTCAAAATCGCTCCTGACATCAGGCAACCAAATGGCTGTTGTCTCAGAAACTAGCAGAAAGTAGCAAAAACTGTGAATAGGATCTGAAAGCACATTGTTTGAGGATGTATCGGTATACATTTCGTGGATAAGTTCGGTTAAACAAATGTATACACTTTAAATGAAGAGATAACAATTTTCTTATTATCACGTTCTCGTAGTTGGTTGCTAGTATCTTGTAGATGTCCAAATGAAATGTAGCAATCCCTATTTTGTGTGTATCAAGATGATAACAATACTCTCTTGTACTAAATCTCATAGGAGTTACGTGAAATGGCGTATCCGTTCCCCCAAAAATGATAACAAAAACATCATGGCTGTATTCGGCAAGAAAGACACATACGCGACTATTCCTGAAAATTATTGACTTTGGAGGCACATTACCGACCTTTATCTCCACTTCACTGTAAAAAAACAACAACAAAAAACATGACGACATCGTGTGCTTTGGTCAATTATAAGTCTAAGAAAACATAAATACTTGCAATTTCACCAAGTGGACAAATCTGAATTTCCCGCGCATTTGAGGCTGCCAGGGCCCACTGTGCGTCGGCCGCGTCCGTCTCAGTAGGTATACCTGACGCAGCTCTGATTCCAGGACAGGATAACACCATGCATTGCCTAATACCTGGATACCTGGAATAATTGCCTACACCGGAAACTCAGGCTTCCGGTGCGACATTGTTAGTCCTGCCATCTAGCGACACTTTATTCGTCACAAGGGTTGCGAGCGGAGTTTCCCATCCAGCTAATACCTGGATAGGAAACTCAGGCTTCCGGCGCGACATTGTTAGTCCTGCCATCTAGCGGCACTTTATTCGTCACAGGGGTTGCGAGCGGAGTTTCCCATCCAGGTATTAGGTAATCCCTGATAACACCGGACCCGGTACAGCGCAGCCAGGGCAGACTAACACAGGACCCGGAATAGCATAGCCAGAACAGGATAACAGGACCCAGTACAGCATAGCCACTAAAGCCAGGGCAGGCTAACACAGGACCCGGTATAGCATAGCCAGGGCAGGCTAATACAGGACCCGGTATAGCATAGCCAGAACAGGATAACACAGGACCCGGTACAGCATAGCCACTAAAGCCAGGGCAGGCTAACATAGGACCCGGTACAGCATAGCCACTAAAGCCAGGGCAGGCTAACACAGGACCTAGTACAGCATAGCCAGGGCAGGCTAACATAGGACCCGGAATAGCATAGCCAGGGCAGGCTAACACAGGACCCGGTATAGCATAGCCAGGGCAGGCTAACATAGGACCCGGTACAGCATAGCCACTAAAGCCAGGGCAGGCTAACACAGGACCTAGTACAGCATAGCCAGGGCAGGCTAACATAGGAACCGGTACAGCATAGCCAGAGCAGGATAACACAGGCCCCGGTACAGCATAGCCAGAACAGGATAACACCGGACCCGGTACAGCATAGCCAGAACAGGATAACAACGGACCCGGTACAGCATAGCCACTAAAGCCAGGGCAGGCTAACACAGGACCCGGTATAGCATAGCCAGGGCAGGCTAACACCGGACCCGGTACAACATAGCCACTAAAGCCAGGGCAGGCTAACACAGGACCTAGTACAGCATAGCCAGGGCAGGCTAACATAGGACCCGGTACAGCATAGCCAGAACAGGATAACACAGGCCCCGGTATAGCATAGCCAGGGCAGGATAACACAGGCCCCGGTACATCATAGCCAGAACAGGCTAACACCGGACCCGGTACAGCATAGCCACTAAAGCCAGGGCAGGCTAACACAGGCCCCGGTACAGCATAGCCAGAACAGGCTAACACCGGACCCGGTACAGCATAGCCACTAAAGCCAGGGCAGGCTAACACAGGACCCGGTATAGCATAGCCAGGGCAGGCTAACACCGGACCCGGTACAGCATAGCCACTAAAGCCAGGGCAGGCTAACACAGGACCTAGTACAGCATAGCCAGGGCAGGCTAACATAGGACCCGGTACAGCATAGCCAGAACAGGATAACACAGGCCCCGGTACAGCATAGCCAGAACAGGATAACACAGGCCCCGGTACAGCATAGCCAGAACAGGATAACACAGGCCCCGGTACAGCATAGCCAGAACAGGATAACACAGGCCCCGGTACAGCATAGCCAGAACAGGATAACACCGGACCCGGTACAGCATAGCCAGAACAGGCTAACACCGGACCCGGTACAGCATAGCCACTAAAGCCAGGGCAGGCTAACACAGGACCCGGTATAGCATAGCCAGAACAGGCTAACACCGGACCCGGTACAGCATAGCCACTAAAGCCAGGGCAGGCTAACACAGGACCTAGTACAGCATAGCCAGGGCAGGCTAACATAGGACCCGGTACAGCATAGCCAGAACAGGGTAACACAGGCCCCGGTACATCATAGCCAGAACAGGATAACACCGGACCGGTACAGCATAGCCAGGACAGAATACCAGGACCCAGTACAGCATAGCCAGAACAGGAAACACAGGCCCCGGTATAGCACAGCCACTCAAGCCAGGACAGGATAACACCGAACCTGGTACAGCACATCCAGGACAGGATAACACAGGACCTGGTATAGCACAGCCAGGACAGGATAACACAGGACCTGGTACAGCACAGCCAGGACAGGATAACACCGGACCTGGTACAGCACAGCCAGGAAAAGATAACACCGGACCTGGTACAGCACAGCCAGGACAGGATAACACCGGACCTGGTACAGCACAGCCAGGAAAGGATAACACCGGACCTGGTACAGCACAGCCAGGACAGGATAACACAGGCCCTGGTACAGCACAGCCAGAACAGGATAACACCGGCCCTGGTACAGCACAGCCAGGACAAGATAACACAGGACCTGGTACAGCACAGCCAGGACAAGATAACACAGGACCTGGTACAGCACATCCAGGACAGGATAACACAGGACCTGGTACAGCACAGCCAGGACAGGATAACACAGGACCTGGTACAGCACATCCAGGACAGGATAACACCGGACCTCGTGAAGCGCAGCTTTCCACGGACTGTACGCAAATTATACCACATAAATGTGTATGATATAGGTAGCATAACATGCCTATGACTTCAATAATGCGAAAAGTTTGTGTTAGCTACCAATGTGGCTACAATGTGAATATGAACTTATTCTCTATATTTTTGGAACAGTCAATACCGAAGTAATCCGTTCTGCTATTCGTTGTAATATTGTCGAATAATATGATGGCGGGTAGTCGAACCATCAATATTCCCCTAATGCAAATCCCCTTGGTCAAAGCCCCACACACTATTACGTAACTTTGGCGTAGCAGATTTATATTTATGACAAGAGGTGTAATGTTTTCATAAAATTTATGTA
>JAXIVJ010019843.1:0-17083 GCA_036785665.1 Chirona hameri | reverse complement strand
CGTCGGTGCCGATGGCCGTCCGATCTGGGCCGCCCGGCGGACGGCGCCGTCCGCCGGGAGTCATCCGTCATCGACGGCACCGATGACTGATGACGTGCCGGCGGCCGAGATGTGACGAGATGGCGCCGGGGCCGCTATGCTGCATACATTGCCGCCGGGCCGAGACACACAGCGGCGGAGAAAGCAAAGCACACCGCGGAGGATGCAGCAGCGATACAGCAGCGAACATTGTGGTTTACACAAAAAAACAGACATCCTTCTCACGCATTTTATTCATCTTTAATTCTTCACGCGTAAAATTCTTCCCATGCTATTTGTTTAGGCATGTGAAGCAGAAATGTTTGGATGACTTGTTCAGATATGTAGGTTTCGATGCGGTTATTATGACCACACAAAACAAGACAAGGGAATCAAAACAGTCAACACAGTTTTACTACACACTGACGCAAAGTATCAGTGAAATTCAAAGTCCGTTAAACTGAATGTCATACAGCCTTGTGTTTACGATGGTCGAATTTGTACCATTTTACCTTCAATACAGGTATCGATCGCAAGTGATCTCTTGACTTTCCGTGATTTATTCGTTTTCAATTAGACCAATTTCATGTACCATGAACTCAGAAGCAAAGTTGTTGGTTTTCAATTGAAAAGTGTGTACAAACTGTCATCGGTTTTGTCTTGATTTTACAGACTTAAGAATATAGCCGCAGGGACAGGAGGATAAACACTGCTTGACCTTGCATAGCGGAGAGCTTTTCTCTGGTCAGCACGTCTCAAAGCTGATGACGGTGTTTGCCACAGCTACCGCTGGTTCATAATTTCCCGATTGTCTCGTGCATAAGGTGTACCAGGTGCAACTCGTTCGCGTGGAAGCGACTGTAACGCACGGCTTGTTTTGTGTACATTATAATTTTGCAGCATTCTTGTTAAGCTATCCAGACGATCTGTATTCAAGCGGTGCTTTATTCATGTCCGTGCATTACATTCATGGTATGCATGATATTCTCTAATGCTTTGTCATCACTTGTGTATTTAACTTCGCATCCTTCTTTTAATGTAAAGCATATCTTTGACATGACCTGTCAGATGATACCCCCTACTCATGAGTTCTTGAATGAATAATACAAACATTACGGCATAAACAGCCAATGATAGCGGCGGTGGCACGCTCGTATGTCGTCGGACTGCAGAGAGGAGCCTCCTGGTCGTCTGTGTGTAGCTGGAGGCATTTACAATATAACCAACTTAGTGACGACCAGTGGTAGCGACTGTGCTGCGCTGTAACAGACCCATCACGAACATCGCATTACCGCCGGCAGCTCACCTCTCGCCCACCCCTCTCCCGCTGCTCACCCCGACCCGGCCCGCCCTGGCGTCGCCCTTGACCGGCCAGCGACGTACCGGTGTCCGGCATTGATGAATGGGGCTCGCCACGCCGCGAGCATATGCATGCGGCGTCCGGCGGCGGCGTCTTTGAAGCGGCCTGGCAGCGGGCAGCGCGCGGCAGCCTCTCATAAACTGAGCTGTAATGGCAGGAGGTGAACAGGCGGTGACAGCGGAGCCAACGCCAGACTTACGGGCTGGACGGAGGCTGAACACAGCCCGACCAGGGGAGGGCAGTGGGCACAGTAGTGACCGGAGCTGATGTCAGACTTACGGGCTGGACGGAGGCTGAACACAGCCCGACCAGGGGAGGGCAGTGGGCACAGTAGTGACCGGAGCTGACGCCAGACTTACGGGCTGAACGGAGGCTGAACACAGCCCGACCAGGGCAGGGCAGTGGGCACAGTAGTGACCGGAGCTGATGTCAGACTTATGGGCTGAACGGAGGCTGAACACAGCCCGACCAGGGGAGGGCAGTAGGCACAGTAGTGACCGGAGCTGATGTCAGACTTACGGGCTGAACGGAGGCTGAACACAGCCCGACTAGGGGAGGGCAGTGGGCACAGTAGTGACCGGAGCTGATGTCAGACTTACGGGCCGAGCACATCCGACCCATCGACGGGGTAGAGTGAATGGTAGCGACCGGACCTGACGGTAGAACAGTCCCGACACAGGAGAGGGCAGACCGGAGATGGCAGTGACCGGAGATGGTGCCAGACTTACCAGACAGACATGTTGGACTGGCTCCAGAGGAGAGGAGGGGAGGGCACGGGGACATGCTAGAGTGGTTCGGGCGGAGAGGCAAAGGAGTCCAGCCTGGCATGCTAGACTGGCTCCATTGCGGAGCGAAAGAGCTCGGACTGGGTATTGTTCGAGTATCGATCGAAAAATTGCCGAGAATGCCGTCATGTCGTGGATAAATCGGTCGTCTTAGGTGCTTTATTGCTTATTGATGGTTGGGTTTATTTATAGTTCCTAACGGTATGCATCAGAGTCATATGCTGCTATTGTTCTGTACAGACACGCTATTGGTCGATTTATCGCTGTTCATTTTATTGATAGATTTTATGCATTCATGCATTCCTTTTGTGGCTTGCACATGTGAAAGTGGTTTTTCCTTTCATCCACGGTCCGTCGTTCCAATGGTTATGGTTAACCCATGAGGTTTTGCAAGTACTCAGGTCTCAGAGGATATGTAAGACTCACTCGACCGTAGAAAGAGCAACAAATTCTGCCAGAGGGCGGCTAGCAGTCACGGAACAGAGACTATGGGCCTGTTCCCGTGGCGCCTCTAACCTCCTCCAAGTTGCTCCAACTTGCAACTGTCGTATCCTAATGCACAGACAGTTGCAAGTAGGAGCAACTTGGAGGAGGTTAGAGGAGGTTAGAGCTGCCACTGGAACAGGCCCTTAGTCAGTCTGCGCCTGTTAATCTGATGACGAGACCCTCTTCTACACAGCTCTGGCTCTGGCTCGCACCTACGATAGTTACGCCTCTGTGGGATGTGAAGCTTCGCTGTTAGCTCGTGATCGGCGGCTCGGCTGAGGAGTTACACACTGCCAGAGCCACTCCTCCCAGTATCCGGGTCTCCCTGTCTCCGCCGTGCCGCTGCAGTCGCGCCCTCCGATCGGCTGACAGCGGGGAGCACGCCGCAATGCACGCCGGCCGCGTGCTCGGCGCCGTATAACTCGCCGACCGGCCGTGCACGCGAGCTTTCGATATTTATGCCGGCAAAAGCACCTGTGGCCGCTCGCCGCGACGGCGTATAACTCGGCGTGTGCCATTATTTCCGCGCCGCCGCTGGCAGCTTTACGGGGATTTACACCCGGCGGCTGTTTTATCCGTGCGGCTAACGAGCCGGCCGGCGCGGTCCGTCAGGATCGGTGGCGAATTTGTGTCATCGGCCCGGCCCGCCCCGGCCCGGCCCGCGTCCGCCGCCGAGCGGGGACGTCTTCATCGGAGGTGCTGCATTTCTGCCCGGTTGTCATGGCAATAGATTGCGGCCGTCACCGTTTATCGTGGCGCCTCGATCTTCATTTGGCGCGCGCCAGGGGGCGCCGCGCGCGCCAGTCGTGCACAACACATGCAGATGGCGGGGTCGGGCGGCGGCGCGCCTCGCCGCCGCGTCGCCCTCTGTGGCCTTCTTATGCGATCGGACGGCGCGCGATCGGATGCCGATAGCGAACTGGAGACATCAGCCCGATGTTTGGTCTGCGAAAGGAATCGTTGAATGATGTATGATGTTCTGAGACAGCCGGCTGGTGCACGCTGGACGGCCGTGTTTTGAGGCAAACATGTTGTCGGCTGTCTTTTAACTCATGTGCAATGCAAAATCACCCCACGTTGGTACCAGCATTTGTAGCCCATTTACAATACGTCATTCTGCCTTTTCTGGGGAGCGTAGTACTCGGGACGGTCGTGCTGTGAGTACGTCGCGTTACGGGAAGCGCGCTCGTTAGATTTGGTTACACGTCAGAACGTTCGGCGTCTCTGGCAGGTGGCTGGTATTGTAGGCGCGGGATCTGATTACATTATCGGCCGACGGCGTTACGCGCTGACGCACATTGTTACGACAATCACGTCATCGTGGCATCGTGTCACGGCGAACGGCACATGTAGGCACGGCACGGCACGGCACTCACCACTCGCGTTCACGGTCAGGTCGCAGTCTCTCCGGCAACATCCAGCTTATGATCGTTTTGAGCGTGAAACAGGTCTGAAAAGAGACACGCATTCCCCGCGGCATTCCAACGTTCCTGCTCCCTTGTGCAGCGTTCCCCCAGCAGCACGTTTTCCCCGTGCCGTGCACGTGCCACGTTTGGACTGCACCGGAGACGCCGTCTCGGCAGCACCACGTCTGCCCCACGGACGCCAGTCGCGCCGCGCTGAGACAAAAACAGCGCCGCGCACACGCACGGAAGACGCTGACGGCAGGCGTGCCCGCCTCCGCGATATCTTAGCTTCTCCTTAAACACGGCAATTAAGCGGCTAGGAGGTTTTTCTGGCTGCTGCCGGCGCGCGCCGGCCAGCGATTAACGCGTGCCCCGGCGCACGTGATGTCGACTTTTTCGGGTATTTCTGGACCGTATTTTTACCGACTAACTGAATTTCATGTCTTCATACGTGTTACGGACGAGTGTTTAATAAGCGGGGGAAGGTGGTGATTGCTGGTGGCAAGGCAGAGGAAGGCTAATGGGGGTTCAGTCCGGCCTCCCGGCTCGGGTGGCCTGGGCATGAGGCGAAGTGGGTCGGGCTGAGGGGTGATCAGGATAAGGTAATGCCGTGTGTTAGTCAGGACGGTTAACAGGAGGGTTAGTCAGGAGGGTTAACTCCGCGCAGACCGATGTAGTATCCAATGCTGAACATATTTAGGTAAATAAGAACTAACGCCTGCTTCCCATAAAATCACCAAACTAGTAATGATTTAGCATGATGTTAATGCGATTATTTCACTGCACCTCCAGTTTTCCCCAGTCGCTTCTCCTTCGCATTGATAAACACTGAAGATTGCCAAACTGATCATATCAGCGGTCTTCTTCGCGCACCCCTGCGGCGCAGAGCGTCCGGCCGACCCAGTTGGTGCTGCCATCTGTTGTCCGCGGGGTGAACTAGCAGCGCCTGGTCGCCGTAGCTCCAGCACGGCCGGCGGCGTGGCGGCGTGCCGGCGCCGTGTCGCCGCCGGGGCGCCGCCGGGGCGCCGCTGGGGCGCGGCTCGACCATGGCGCGGGTCACGTCGCCCCGCGTGGCGCGTGTGCCCGGAATGGAAACGGTGCTCCGTGGCCGGAAAATGATATCTTCCCGTGGGCTCATTGGGAATTCTGGGCCGCCGGAGAATCACCTCGTTGGACGCGGCACGCTGACGGCTGCCGTCGGCGGCGGACCGGTCGCTCCGCTCGCCGGCGACTGCTCAGGAGTCTCAGAGTTAGTCGACCGTTGGCGAGCGTGAGCGGTTAGAGGTCAGATGACTGGGCACTAGGCACCTGCACCTGCCGCCACCGCGGCCCGGCATCTCAGGCTGGATGTATGCATGCATATATGTACGTGCGTACGATACGTACGATGCAGATGCGATATGTACGATGCACATACGTACGATGCACATACGTACGATGCACATACGTACGATACACATACGTACGATGCACATACGTACGATGCACATACGTACGATGCACATACGTACGATGCACATACGTACGATGCACATACGTACGATGCACATACGTACGATGCACATACGTACGATGCACATACGTACGATGCACATACGTACGATGCACATACGTACGATGCACATACGTACGATACACATGCAGCACGTACAAATACACGGCATAATTATGAGGGACGTAGCCAGCCGCATCATGCCCTCTCAGAAGTCGGTGTTGTATTGTGGTCAACCGGGGACAGTGAAGTGACCAAGAAGGAAACGCCATGCTTCCAGAAAACTGACTAAAATTGGATTACAGTATGTTATTGCTTGTCGACGTAGTTGTACATTAAGTTTTTGTTAAATTATCGTTTCTTGACGTTCGTCTTGGTAGTTCTCATCTCATACATAGATGTTCACACGTATCCGCATCTCACCACACGTATCCGCATGTTCACACGTATCCGCATCTCACCAAGTATCCGCATCTCATGTTCACAGGTATCCGCATCTCACCACACGTATCCGCATGTTCACACGTATCCGCATCTCACCAAGTATCCGCATCTCATGTTCACACGTATCCGCATCTCACCAAGTGACTTACATCATCACGCGTAAATGGCGGCACTGAGGATATCGGGTATCAGACCCCGTACTGCCTGAATTGTTATTTGAATGACCCACTTCTATGAATTCACATCGCTATGCTTCCTGGACTTAACTTTCTGGTTAAGTCGTCACTATTGGCCTGTCAGTTGCTGCTCCTCTAAACGAGGTTAGGCCACCGCACACAGCTGGATCTTAGACCAATCGCTCAAAATGAGTTGTGCGCGTTTAAAAAGAGATATGGAGGGCATGTCCTGCTTCCAAAGAAGACGTAACCTTTGTATGAGCACCAGCAATGATCACTCGAATAGATATATGGCCATAACTGATAAATTGCTATCAGACGTTTAGCCAATGCCTATATTCATTCATATATAACCTAGGTGTTAGTGTTCATAAAATAAAACATTGTAAAACAAACAATAAAACATTGTAATTGTTTACATGACCATGTTAATTATAATAATGTGCTATTTGCATCCCTCGGAACAGACACATAACGCTCGAAGTGGTCCAAGTGCCGGGATATGTTCTGCCTTCGCCTAATGAAATCGTGACGATACTTATAAAGACGTGCTCATAAACAATGGTGCGTGACTTTGAAGGAACATCTGAGCGTTCTGTCTGGTGGCCCGTCTCTGCCAAAACACGTTATATTGCATTGTGTAAGATATTGAGACGACTTCATGGCTTTTATATGCCTTTTGCTCAGCAAACCATGACATTTTATATCCACGATTATGCCACAGCGCAGTAAAAGGCGAATTTAACCACATCCTTGAATTCATAACCAAATGAAGTAACACGGATTTAATTTCATTGTATTATTAGTGTGCATTCCGTATTTCATTTATTATATTTTCCTTACAGTTCATGAACTTTGTAACCACCAAATTAAAACACTGTTCAACTCTAATGTATGAACAAAGAATATATTGCCTCACCTGCAATATTTCTCGTAAACGTTATTGTCGCTTACGTAATTGCGATGTTTTCATATGATTGCCTTGAAGATGTAGCAAATGAACCAGCCGTTTTTCTTTGACATTTCCGCCACCGTTTGCCTGGTGTGCTGACAGTGACCGTCTGTCCCGCCTGGGGCCCGCCACACCCCCGCCACGCCCCGGCGCGCCCCCAGCGCTCCGGCTGACCGGCCGGCCGACCAACAATGGGCGAAATTGGCCCGACTGAATAGCCTATTAGGCCTCATCGCGGCCTTTGTCCCGGCGCCAGTTCGTTTTACTTTATTGGGTGTAAAGTTGGACGGAAGCCGGAGAGGTTTGGCCGCCGTAACTTCAAAGCTGTGCGCGCTGTTTTCGGCGCTGGACCGGCCCGGCGGTGGAGTTGAATTGACCGGCGTGATGAGGTGGTTCCGCCGAGGGCTGGCCGGCTGGCCGATGGGATGGGATCGGAAGACGTGCTGGCGGAGGGCGCGCCGGCTGGAGGCCGCAGCAGTTCAGCGGGATAACAACATTGGCTCGCCGCTGTATCCAGATGGAACGGTCCGGATAAGGAAAGTGTTTCGTGGATGCCGGACACGAAAGCACCGAGGACTGATGACACTCAGGATTGAAGGGGTGGGAGGTTGGAACTCACTGAAGACCGGTCCGTTTCCACACCGAATATTGTTAGACGCACACAATATAATATACTCCGTTCTGAACTGCAACGTTGTCTTCAATCCAGTGTCAACTTCACAACTTCCACATGATACACAACACAATCCAGCCCCATAGCCGCTCTGAATAATTCCCCCGTGGCTCTCCACGACTGTGTCGACCCTTTTCAGTCGCCGTATGCTGCTGACACGCAATTGACAAACTTGTCACCCGCATAATTACTCAATTTCGAGCGTGTCCAGGCCGCGTTTCAGTCGGCTGCGCCCACTTAAAGCGGCGGTCGGCGCGGCGGCTGAGCGCCGTTTCGGAGGAGGAGCCCTGAATGGTCTGGCTGCCAAATGAAATGTTCAGCAGCGGGAGGCTGTCGAGAGGCGAGTGTAGGGGCTCGGGTCCCCGATTGAACCACTGTCTGTGATGCCTCTGCTGAGGAATATACGGACGGACAGCCGCAGCCTGTTGGCGTGGAAGAATAAGTGGACATATAGCATGTTGACCGATGGGGGCGATGGCGGTGTATCCAACATGGTCATGGACATCAGTGCGCGCGGTCTCCGTGGCGACGACGTGCGGTTTCCCACGCGGGCCCGGCTGTCGACACGTGTCCGGGCCGCCGACACGGGGTGGGCACGTCCGACACGTGCCGTCCGCGGTCGTCCCGTGCCGGCGTCATTACGGGCACGCGACCGGCGGCGTCCGGCGGCGGCGGCGGGCGGCGGGCGCTCGTTCGCCGGCCGCGCTGACGGCGGCCGGGCCGTGTCAGCGGCGAAATGACTGGGCGGGTCGGATGTTGCCCCGGTCGGTCATGGATGGGTCGCGTGTGGTCTGGGCGGGCACATCGGCTCGTGGCCTGCCATCGGAAGTGTTTAGGGCGGAATCCATCCCGTGTCCGCAGAAGCATTCAATTACGGCCGGTTTGCAGGAAATTGCGGTGGTGTAATTTCAGAGTGGGTCATATTTCAGGACGGCGAATCGAGTTTGGAAGTTGGCCGCGCCGGCCCACGGGCCGACTGATTGAGTTAGTGCTGGGGTCTTAGTTTGAGCATGTCGATAACTGAGTTTCGCCCAATCAGGTGAGCAAATTGACCCGCAGGCCAACAAAGACGCCTCGGGGCCGCCGGCTATAATGGAGACAAAAACCTCGCGCTACGACGGCCGAGTCAGCAGCGCCACTGGTCAGCCCCCCCCCCCCCCCCCCCCCCTCAGCTCCGGTCTCTGGACCCCGCGGCTATCGACCTGACTAGTAATGACCTGACTAGTATTGATGGTGGTCACTCGGAGTGTGGGGATCGGTGACGAAGTTTGCCTCGCAGGCGGACATCTTGAGGACGTGACACTTCGGTGGATACAGATTGTATTATGACTCGATACAGATCCGATCGAATTATATGGAGGTGCGGGCAGCAGTATATTTCTACAAATCAGTGGTTATTTGGAACTGATGATTTATTGTGTTCATCGGATGAAACCTAGTTCGACCCAGTATAGCTGACAACATTGGCACAAGATGAGCGTACACAGTATTTCCCTCCGTTCCTCGAAAAGCCATATTCAGTAAATTGGCCGCAGGTCTGACGTCATTGCCACAGCGTCACCAACACTGACACTCCGATGAGACAGGCGGATCACCACGCGTACCGCACCGCACCGCCCCACACTGCCCTGGACAGCACACTGCACAGCACACTGCACAACACACTGCACACTGTACAACACACTGCACAACACACTGCCCTGGACAGCACACTGCACAGCACACTGCACAACACACTGCACACTGTACAACACACTGCACAACACACTGCACAACACACTGCACAGCACACTGCACAACACACTGCACAACACACTGCACAACACACTCCACAACACACTGCACAACACACTGTACAACACACTGCACAACACACTGCACAACACACTGCACAACACACTGCACAACACACTGCACAACACACTGCACAACACACTGCACAACACACTGCACAACACACTGCACAACACACTGCACAACACACTGCACAACACACTGCACAACACACTGCACAACACACTGCCCTGTACAGCACACTGCACAGCACACTGCACAACACACTGCACAACACACTGCACAACACACTGCACAACACACTGCACAGCACACTGCACAACACACTGCACACTGTACAACACACTGCACAACACACTGCACAACACACTGCACAACACACTGCACAACACACTGCACAACACACTGCACAACACACTGCACAACACACTGCACAACACACTGCACAACACACTGCACAACACACTGCACAACACACTGCACAACACACTGCACGACACACTGCACGACACACTGCACAAAACACTGCACACCACACTGCACAACACACTGCACAAAACACTGCACAACACACTGCACAACACACTGCACAACACACTGCACAACACACTGCACAACACACTGCACGAGACACTGCACAACACACTGCACAACACACTGCACAACACACTGCACAACACACTGCACAACACACTGCACAACACACTGCACAACACACTGCACAGCACACTGCTCAACACACTGCACAGCACACTGCACGACACACTGCACGACACACTGCACAACACACTGCACAACACACTGTACAACACACTGCACAACACACTGCACGACACACTGCACAACACACTGCACAACACACTGCACGACACACTGCACAACACACTGCACAACACACTGCACGACACACTGCACAACACACTGCACAACACACTGCACAAAACACTGCACAACACACTGCACAACACACTGCACAACACACTGCACGACACACTGCACGACACACTGCACAACACACTGCACAACACACTGCACGAGACACTGCACAACACACTGCACGAGATGAATGCGGTGCTCAGACTGGGCAATCTGTCCGTGCCACGCCCTGTCCCTGTATGGCGGCCAACAGTCGGCTCACGCCGCCCGTCGGCAGTCCGCACTCATCCACAATCCTCCCCCCACACACGGCTATTCACGCTCTCTTCATAACATACCGTAGCCCTTGTTGTCTGGTAGAGATGACAGGACAATGGCGTGCTACATTTGTAAAAAAAACATACTCTGGCATTGTAAGAATACATTGACAGGTTGTTTACGCGCAACTTATCGTGTAGGTAGGCACTTTTTCGGGTTAAGGGTCTCTAAAAATTGAACGTTTTCACTTACAATCCATTTGGTGCAGAGGAGTTGTATATATTCTTACTACAGATAAATATGCATCATTTTACTCCGTTCCATCTGGCATAGTGAAATTTCCCAGTGTGAGGCGGTAACTAACACCTGTGGTCTCTTGAATGCAATGCTAGTGGGAAGCTATTCGGTCTATCAATGTTTCTCTGAAGAACATTTGTATCGACACATTTGGTTGGCGTCCCTCTATACTCCCGGCACTGACGCCCATGCGTGTCGCCCATAAATGCGTCTCGCTATCACTGCTGTCGCTTCTGTGCGCACTGCCGTGTCCCCTGGAGAACGACGAACAGTGCCCGAACACCCCCGCCGCCCCCGCCGCCCTCCGCCAGTCACCGAGCCGGCGTGTGTCTGTACAGAGTGGAGACAGATCCCCGCCCCCGCCCCCGCCCCCGCCCCCCGCCCCCGCCCCCGCCTGCCGCTGCAACAGCGTACCCACGCTTTTTGCTGGTAATTGGCTGGCCGGCCGGCGCTGTCGTGGATATCTTCATCGCCGCCGGAAATGGGCGCCGTCCGTCAGCAGTGCGTTGCCTTTGTGTTGGTGATGCGGTGATGCCGTATTATCATGTTATCGCAGGCCGGCGCGGGATTGCCAAAGGAGGAGCGATCCGGCTTTTTACCCGCTCGGGGCCGGCTCCCAGTGGGCACTCGCGACCCCCGCTCCCGTGACGCCCCCATACAGTCCTATCGTCACAATCCTCTCGTCTTCCCGCCCTCTCCTCCCGTTCTGCCGTCCCCGCCCCACCTTTGTCGGGAGAGCTGGACGCCCCCACGGTCCGGTGCCCACCGCCGGGGTGACGTGTGTCCGGGGTGCTCTCTATTCCCGTGTCACCGACGGTCCCAGACACTCTGGGACCGTCGCGGCGGCGTGCTCAGCCGGGCCGCGTGGTGTGTGATAAATACTGCGGCCCGGTGGCCGGTCGCAGTCCCGCCTGGTCGGGACGTGCTAATCCGGTGGGCGGACAGGCCCAACACGGCCCCAGCCGGCGCTGATGAATGATACTCCCACCGCTGACGAAATGAGAACGTCAACCCAACAAGCCGCCGCCACCGCCGACACAGGCAGCTGGAACGGGTCGTTCCATTTATTTGGCTTTGCAGCTCAGTGTCATTTCATGTGTGGAATGCATTTTGTTTTAATTCTATTGTTTTCTGCTGCATTTATTATTCCAAAACTAATGGACCTCTGCCATTATCTGTGTTCTATACGTACACCTGCGTAATTCAGTTCCAACAGTCCACCGCTGCTGCGTCACGCCACCTGTGCTAGCGTTAACGTTCCGCCCATCCTACACCGGACCACCCCAACGCGTACCGGGTACCAATATCGGCGGACATATCCGCCGGCCCGCTGATCGGGCGTGCTCGCCGGCCGTGCTGAGCGGGCGTGCTGAGCACGCCGGTCGGGCGGGCCGCCGCCGGCGGACCGTCCACGTATTGATCGCGCGGCCTCAGTAGCTTCGCAGCTTATCCGGCCGACGTGACCGAGTAACGATGACCTTCCGTCGACTCCGACGGGGCTCCGAAGCCGGCATGCGGCGCCGACAACGGTGCTGACGGTGGCGCCGACAGCGGCGGCCGCGATGACGATCCTACAGCCAGCTGACTGGCGGAGAGCGGGGAGCGCGCAGGGGCGGCGGCGGAGGATGGCGGTTCTCCCATGAGGTCATGTGCTCGGCTGGTGCGGCAGGGACCTGTGGGCTGTGACCCGTGATCCGTAACCCGTAACCCGTGGCTGACCTGACCCGAGGCTGGCCTGGCCAGCTGCCGGAGCCTGCCGCTGACCCGGGCCTCTAATGGAGAGAGGGTGGACTGTGGAGAGGCCGGCCGGTCTGGTCTGGCAGTGTAGCGTGTCATAATCAGCCGTTTCAGACGAGAGAATGACGTGAGAACGAGCTGTGGCTGTGGTGCCGAACGCAGTTAGAGCGGCTAGATTACCGGTCACGGGGCGCAGTTAGAGCGGCTAGATTACCGGTCTCACCGGGCATCACGTTTATGAACTTGTTTGATGAGATAAGCAGTTTGAGCACAACAAGAGGTGATAAAGATAATACGATCTGTTGCAATAATCGCATAATTGGGTAACGACATTACCCCCGAGAGGACGGCATCTCTTTTCATCAGCGCCTTTCATCTCATGGCGATTTTTATGCCTCGATGGATGAAGATAACACCGTAACAGCGGCTTCTCAGCTTTATGACTAATTTCAGGCCGGCCAATTGTTTATGATTGTATATCTAATGCAAATTGGGTAACATTATACAGCGCCTGAATTGATCGTCACTATCACGGCCGCTCGGATCTCCAAACTGCGCCAATCAGTCCAACTGGGTCGGCGGCTCCTTACAGACCCCGCCACCGTCACCTCGCTCCTCGCTGTCCACTGCACATCTCCACTGCACATCTCCTCGCTCCTCGCTGTCCACTGCGCCGCGGCGGCTCTTCACTGCACATCCCCTCGCTCCTCGCTGTCCACTGCGCCGCGGCGGCTCCTTACAGACCCACCACCGTCACCTCGCTGTCCACTGCGCCGCGGCGGCTCCTTACAGACCCCACCACCGTCACCTCGCTGTCCACTGCGCCGCGGCGGCTCTTCACTGCACATCTCCTCGCTCCTCGCTGTCCACTGCGCCGCGGCGGCTCCTTACAGACCCCACCACCGTCACCTCGCTGTCCACTGCGCCGCGGCGGCTCTTCACAGACCCCACCACCGTCACCTCGCTGTCCACTGCGCCGCGGCGGCTCCTTACAGACCCCACCACCGTCACCTCGCTGTCCACTGCGCTGCGGCGGCTCTTCACTGCACATCTCCTCGCTCCTCGCTGTCCACTGCGCCGCGGCGGCTCCTTACAGACCCCACCACCGTCACCTCGCTGTCCACTGCGCCGCGGCGGCTCTTCACTGCACATCTCCTCGCTCCTCGCTGTCCACTGCGCCGCGGCGGCTCCTTACAGACCCCACCACCGTCACCTCGCTGTCCACTGCGCCGCGGCGGCTCTTCACAGACCCCACCACCGTCACCTCACTGTCCACTGCGCCGCGGCGGCTCTTCACATCGGCTCTTGGCCGGCTGATCAGGTTAGGAGGTTTTCGTCGGAATATCCATCAGCACGGCGTCTGTCCCGCCGGGAGTCGCCACATTTCAGCGGACTAATGGACGACGGACACACCGACCGGGGCGGTGAATATAAATTCACCGGCCGGCCCGGACGCCCCGTCCCGCTGGTGGTGGTGAGTTGACACCGTCACCGGAACTCCACTGGGGTCCAGGGCTGACCCAGGGCTGACCCGACGCTGGGATCGCCGGCCCTCTCCTCTCTGACCCGGTCTGACAACTGAATCGTCATGGACCATAAATGACTCGCACTCGTCACAGACCGTCAGAGCTTCTTTCAATTCTGCTTCTTCTCCGACAAGAAAAGTATCTGACCGAGAGACTTCTGAGACATAAGACTTTGGTTTGTTTGATTCGTTTCTCAAAACGTTTTTCGTTCATAGTTTAGGTTCGTGCCCCGCAAACTGAACATCTGTCCTCGAGAATCGACACAAAGGCAGAACACTGGTCGCTATATTGCAAAGATCAGTAGAACAAAGGCCGATCCTTTCTCACTGGTCGATGCAGAATAATATCTCACCCGGTAAGCGACATCGCTGAGGAATAAGGAACAAAGAATGTTCTTACAACGGGAAGTCGCGAACGACGAGGAACTGAATCTTTAAAGATTAAGATACGATAAGAGAATCTTTAAGGACCCGAAGATGAGATTTCTTCGCCACACCTGCAAAAATCCACTTACGACAACTCTGACGAGCCACACCTGCAACAATCCCTTCACGAAAACTCTGACGAGCCACGCCTGCAACAAACCCTTCACGAAAACTCTGACACGAGTCACACCTGCAACAATCCAATCACGACAACTCTGATACGAGTTACACCTGCAACAGTCCAATCACGACAACTCTGACACGAGTCACACCTGCAACAATCCAATTACGACAACTCTGACACGAGTTACACCTGCAACAATCCCTTCACGAAAACTCTGACACGAGTCACACCTGCAACAATCCAATCACGACAACTCTGATACGAGTTACACCTGCAAAAATCCACTTACGACAACTCTGACGAGCCACACCTGCAACAATCCCTTCACGAAAACTCTGACGAGCCACGCCTGCAACAATCCCTTCACGACAACTCTGACACGAGTTACACCTGCAACAATCCAATTACGACAACTCTGACACGAGTTACACCTGCAACAATCCAATCACGACAACTCTGATACGAGTCACACCTGCAACAATCCCTTCACGAAAACTCTGACACGAGTCACACACCTGCCTGATTAAACACGACCCCTCTCAAGTGACACCCTGTCACCATGGTCGAATTTCACCGCGACACTCACTGGAGTCGGATATCACCTCTTCATTGTCGCCGGAGTCGGGTGTCACCTGTACACTTTATCACTCTGAGTCGGATGCTGGCGGACCCGATCAACTCTTATCGTCCCACGATCGGGGCTCATTGCTGAGTGACCATGCCTGATAATGAAGAGGCGCCTTCAGTGACAAATTAACAGGAGTGATGACCTTACCTGCGGGAGCCCTGCATTTGAATGGCCTCAGAGGCAGGCTCGATTTTCGGGGAGCTTTCGGAATGGTGGAGTTAACTCTGGGCGAGTGGTACCAGGAGGATATCGTTATGGTGATCTGCAAGAAGAAAGTGGCCGCGATGCGCCTTACCTGTAGTCCTGAGGCGAAGTTGGTCTTGGACAAGTTCGGTCTATCGACAAATCGCTTTCTCTTCAGAGCAGGAAATTATGCATGCGACAATTAAACATGCACTCAAATCAACCTCACCTGCTTAGGGCACTGCAGTTAATATTACCCAATGTATATCCAGTATGTCTCAAAGATGTATCGTGGCCAGCGCACAGTGCGACTTAATATTTGCAAGTACTTGATCCCAAAAGTGCACTTTATGATCCCACTTTACTGTGTCAAGACCGAGAGATGGGTATTGCATTCTGTTCGTTATTTTATCTGTCAGATACACCGTTTTGCTCGTGCAATCGATTGACAATGCCGATTGCCCAGTCCGGCCAATACATCGACATTTAAACAGTAACGCAAGCATTAAAGTTACCCGATTATTATTGGATAAGCCTTGCTGTTGGTAGACACACCTAGTATTATGAATTTATCTAGAAGGTATGCGTTTATGTTTCGGCTATTAGAGAACTGTCGAGCGCACGGGCACGGTATGGCCGCAGTTTTAAAGTCAAAAGGGCCACTAAACATCATTAGAGATTTAGTGCTGTTAAGTTCGAGCATTTACCGAACTTGACTGATGTTGCGAGCAGCATAAAAGCCATATCATGTATGAATACGATTGGTTTGACAGCAATGTCAGTGATATATCCACTCTACGCACCAAGTGCTGCATATTGTGTGACAGAGCTGACCCGGACTGTCGTGGCACGGTATAGATAAACAGCTCTGATCGATATATTCAGACAGCTGAAGTGAACAACTTACCATCGCGCACGAACAGGCTCGCTAAAAATCGGCGGGATATAATATAATCGGCGGCGAAGCTATGTCCGCTGACAGCCTGACGTCCTGTTTGCGGTCAGATCTGGGATGGGCTCGCCGAGAAGGACGGCTTGTGACAGAAGACACTGCTGATACCTGCTGAGGTAGCTGTGCGCGACAGACCGCGGAGTTGCCGACTGATATACAGTGTGTGACCTCAGACGGCAGAGTCCGGTGTTCTGATCGGCGCTCTTTGTCTGGGTGCCGATGGAGGGATCACTTACCACCCTATGTCGCTACAGGCGTCACAACTAGGCAGACAGGAACACCATATATGGACCCGTATATAGAGATGCTGCCACTTGATAGTAAATATGATAAGGCCGAGACAGCCGAATGATGATGGACATCGGCTGATTCTTTGTACCCAGAAGTAGCCGCCACGGCTCCCAGAAGCCTGAATACGTCATGCGAGAACTACGAAATACTCTCGCCGAGTCACCTATGAGCGAGCGACAACACAAACCACCCTCCCATCA
>JAXIVJ010019842.1:0-17083 GCA_036785665.1 Chirona hameri | reverse complement strand
AAACACCAGGGCAGTAAATCTCAATTTACTATTTACAAACTAGTTTACAAAGATATTGTTTGCAAAAATGTTTGCAATTGCACATGTTCTATTTCTCAAAGGTTGACGGAAGTGAGGAAATGTTTGCAATTACAAACTTGTAATTCCAGTGGGTCAGGGGTTCTAAATTTCAGAAACTCCATTGATAGTTGACGTTGTTTGACTGTTCAGGTTATTTTCTTGGTGAGGTTGTTACGTTGCCGAGGTTGTTAGGGTAATGGTTTAGTTATACATAGGTATAGCTGCCAAAAAAGTTATTTCCCGAGAGATTCGAACAGGGAGCTCTAGCTTTGAAGTCCATTCACAGTGCACCTTACCGATTGCGCTATGATGTGAGGGGCGCCTCCGCGCGGAGAAACCGAATGGCGATAGAATTGCAGCGGTCAACGATGTCTTGTGCAATGTGCAGTGAACCTTCAACCTTTACGACGTAGGAAATCCGCTAGATTAGGTGAAAAATGGTGGTGAAATTCAACGATCTTTCTTTTGAGAGTACTTCTGTTGTTATGCTCCGCCACCCAGTGAATGGCCAAATTCTGTTTACTCTAATTGCTTACCAAGATGTATTTTAACAATCAGAGTTTGCATTCCGATGACATGCTAATTAAAAGATAATTATCCCTATAACTAATTTTATTTTGAATACAAAAATAAACCACAATGTAAATATTTGTTAAATCAAATTGTTAACAATCAAACTATTTGTCAATAGCATCAAGTTTAATGCAAACGTTCTTGATTTCAAGGTTTCTGCTGTACTAACATTTGTATTGACAATTTTCTTTACAATCGGTAATTCAGAGGTGGTGAATGTTTGTGAAATGTCTTTTTGTGAGGTTTGCAATATTTTCTTGCGTTTGTAATCGCAAACATGTGTAATTACTAACTTCTTTGTGAAATTGGCCTCAGGTCTTCTTCATGCGTATAGGTAAACACCAGAAACCTCGCCAAATATGAGAGAACACTTAGCGTATGCCCTTAGCAGCATCACACGTATAATTTTATATATATATATATATATATATATATATATATTTTAGTCCCCATTTTTTGTAGCAAGTAAGCAAGAACCATGACTTTCTAATTATGACATCCCGGACCTTGCTGCCGCCGTATTGTGGGCGGGCGGGTCGTGGCCGCAACCGCCACCATAATGAAGACAGGCCACCATAGTGAAGACAGGATTGTGTGGGTCGTGGCCGCAACCGCCACCATAGTGAAGACAGGATTGTGCGTACGCTGCTCCTAAACCTGACAACGCAGAATTTCAGAAATGTAATGCATCATGTTTACAACATCAACGTCTCTGTGTGTACATTTTCAGCCACATCAACGGAGTAGTAGCGAAGAAATAAGCCTTGCGAAGAAATAACCATGGCTTGGGTTGGCCCGCACATACATAGATTCCCCTCCCCCCTATCTGATGGAAGACACCGCGTCCCGCCCGCTAATGAGGTATTTACAAAAGCGTCATGACATACAATGCCATGCTTTATCATTATATCGAATGGTTATATGGTATGTGTGATCCCATATATCGCTTTAAAATAAGTGTAGGTCCAAAGTCTTGTTTAAACTATTTTTGAAGTCCTCCAAATGTTAAAAAATGAAACGTACCTACTTTATTGAAACCCATCTTGTCAATTGTAAACCATCTTTATTGAAACCCATTTTACCCATCTTATCAAATTTGAAGTTGATACTAGACATTAGTACTATATGATACTAATGACTGATTTTGTCTCCAAAAGACAAAAATCGGCATTTTTGTAGGATGCCAAAATGCATAATAGCCGTTTTCACGAAGCATCATTGCGCTGAAAGATTCTGAAAAGTTTCTGAAACGTTTTAAAAAGTTTTGGTATAGAAGTCTTACTTCGACGATCCATTCTTTAACTACGCAACTTTTACATGCGATTTTGGGCTTGAAATGTCCCTCAGAATTGTGTAATATGTTGGTAAGAATATACTATGTTTACAAAATTGCGGTTTGGTGGTATTAGCAAGATAAGTATTGATAGGTTAGTTGTGATCTCCACCGACTGAAACTTGTCAAAACTTCAGAACGATTCAGAACATTATGTGGCGTGTGACGCAATTGGACGCAATGGACTCGCCCAATCCGGTCCAACCTGGCGGCCGAACTGTGCGGCTTGGCTTTGTCCATGTGCCAGATTTAGTAACTAGTATGACGGTATGCTAAGCTGAATGAATGGACTCTATATACGCATATGTTCTTTAAAAACGGCCAATTTTGTATCATAAACTTGTTATGAGCTCAACACATGTTTCCACAACTATTGAATATTGATAATATCGCCTAAATCAATAACTTATTTCTTGGAATGTATAATATACTAAGACTTCTATACCAAACTTCTCAGAAACTTTCCAGAAGCTTTTCTGCGCAATAATCCTTCATGAAAACGGCTACTATTCATTTTGGTCTGGCATGTGTTTTACGGAAGACTTGTGTAACTGTTGTGGGATGCTTTGTGCTAAACTTTTACTCATACAGCGATCATGTCTGCGTTCTTCTAGTGTGTGGCTCTTTTAAAAACGGTCGATTGGTTTCCTGACTTGGGATATTCTTTGTCGTGTTTTCCTAACATCAGTAAATTACATTTATCTTCTTCTGATCTTATCTTCTGATCATTTATCTTCAACGTCGACACCAGGGAAAGAAACGAGTGATCGGTCTTGCGGATTATAAGTTCATCATACGTGGATTACCAAAATTGCAGAGAGTAATACGGAGGATTACGCACACATCTGAGTTTGGTCATAACAACAACAATACAGATTACTAGCTGAATGATGGCATTCTCTTTCAAGGTCCATTTGTAATACTAATGCGGGCTGTCAAATATTTGCGAGAGTTCGTTTTTCTTGGTTAGTGCAACATGGTCAAATGGGGCGACACATTTGTATTTGGTCATCGTATATCCGGTAGATGACAATGCTGACTAAATGGTTCTATTTCAACGGTCCAGAGGCTAAAGATGAACATTCCTTGTTTGTGTTAATGTCTTTGGTGAAGAAGCTAAAGCGTAGTCATTATTTATACAAACTCACAACTTGAGTTCCGCTGACAATTTCTCTTCTAAGGCGATGGAAAATAATAACAATTACTTTATGTGTCTGTAAGTTGGACTGAAACAATAAAGGGTCATATGAATGTTTTGTTTTACCTGGCTCTATGAGTGTGAGACTCCAAAGGTGTTGTCAATACTTGCACACAAGTTTATATCTTAGTCACCTGATTTTTGTTTTCATTTCAGCTTTAAAGGGTTCACCTTTAACATGGAGTTTTGAACTGAGATATATTTTGTATAGAGCAAATCGAACAATTCCCTTTAAGTACACTCCCTGCTCACATGACACGAGTGCCGTACTCATTTGCGAACAGTCTCACTTATAAATTAACACATGTTTTGTGTTCCTTTCAGTCTGTGGTAAAACAGAGAAGGAAGATAAGCAATGAAGCTTCAGAGGGAATATCAGTTTTGGGGCATGCAAGGAAATATTTTCTTATTTCATTTTCATAGCGGGGAATTCGAAGTGGAAAATGCTGTAACAAGTTTTTACTATTTCTTCAACCGCTCGGTCATCGCTCATACATGATGACATGGGCATGTTTTTAAAGGCACGTGCAGCCAAAAGGCACGTGCTGGCCGATATTGGTCCACTTTTTCGCCGTGTATCTGATTATAACGCGCCACAGTTTACGGTCACTGCGGGTCCTAACCTGAACTACAGCCCAGCAGGCACCGGAGCACATAATCAAACACGAGCGAGCGGTGATAGCAGCAACAGGCTAATGTGTCATAATGACACTCACAGCAACAGGCTAATGTGTCATGATGACACTCACAGCGACAGGCTAATGTGTCATAATGACACTCATTACTCACTCAATGAGCTTATGGTGATCGAGTGGGCATAAGCACTTCTCGAAAACATTGAACATTTTCATGCCAGAAATATCTGAACTGAACCAAAAATATCTGCCGGGTTGGTGTGATAGGTAATTTAATTATCTACAAATAATGAATAGCTCAATGTTTAATCTACGCTGCCCATGAGACTCATATGAAGCCATTACAAGCTTATATCTCTATCTGACCCGCCCCCATCCATGAAGTATTTGGCAGCAAGCCTCATCTGGTTACCCAAAGGTGCCGTTATTCAGTATCGGCTCTGTATCTCGGTAGTGTGACATCAGACCAACTACCGGGCCCGGGGACGGCCGGGCACAGCCGGGGTACAGCCGGGGCACGGCCGGGGTACAGCCGGGGTACAGCCGGGATACAGCCGGCGGCGGGTCGGCTGTGTACCACGCAGGCACGCCGACCCGGGCCAGGTGCTGCCCGCGCCGCCGCGCCAGAGCCACTCTTTGGCCGTCACCAGCGCGTCACTAATCGGCACCTGGCGACCGCGCCGCGCCGCATTCAGCAACGCCGGGCCACGACCGCCGCCGCGCGCCATTGACACCCGGACAGCCGGCTGGTGCTGAGGGACGGCGGCGGTCACGGTCACTGTGAGGTGTGGCCTCTGACGAGCCGCCACCGGACCACCCTCGGATGCAATGGCGTACCACGATTTCAAAGTTAGGAGGGACACAAGTAGCAGGGTCCTAGGATTGCTTTGGAGCTGGGGTGCGGAGTGGAAAATTATGGCTAAAAATAAGCATAAAGAGTTGAAAATTCAACCAAAAAACATATGTACTCGGCATTATCAATGCCCGATTACCTGCTAACAGAATTAGTTATTACCTATTTTAATGCTTACCTTTCTTTCCCTCCACAGGCTGTCCCATCATTGCATTCATAAATCAGTATCAGGGTTCCAATTATCCAATACATGTTAAAATAAAGAGTGGAAAATTCAGAGTAGAACTCGAGAAAAATAGTGGAAAAATAGTATCCATAGGGTGTCGTTTTCCACCCAAATTTCCCATTGCTAGGACACTGACAAGTAGTGACAAATCTAAGTGCACGTTTACATAGGACCATATAAGGCATGACTGCAAATTACTAGAGACATTGTCCCTAGTGTCCCTAGTGCGGGTAGCGTCGCCCATGCTGAGATGTATGTCTATGCTGAGGCCAGACCCCTCAAATGCACCCTAGAAGACTGCAGAGCATAACATTGAACACATTACGAGTGCACTATCTGTCTATAATTGCACGTGAACCATGAATCAGAATCAGAATCAGAGTTGAATCATTGCGCTGAGCCGTGAATCACTGGTGAGTCGATTCACTTAACGCTGAATGGTAATTTGAATCAGAATCGAATCATTGAGGTTTCGCGGGAATCACTGATGAATAGATTCATTACCAAATGAATCGTTTACAAGTCTGCTGCTGAGGCTAGGACCAGACGAGGGGTGTACAGAGCCGGCGAGGAGGAAATGATGCCCCTTTCTTGCTACCTAGAGAACATAAAATGCCTTGCTTCAAGGTTTGCAGAATTGTCTTAGCCTTGAGCTTCAAATGAAGCCTTGCTCTCTTTATTTTGCGATAACCGCTCCAGACAGCATTTTTCTGTTTCCGTTAACAAAACACATCAAGGGCTAAGCTCCTAATCCAAATATCAGTGCAACCGTGACCAAACAATAAACCGTGACCAAACAACCGCAACCGTGACCAAACAATAAACCGTGACCAAACAACCGCAACCGTGACCAAACAATAAACCGTGACCAAACAACCGCAACCGTGACCAAGCAATAAACCGTGACCAAACAACCGCAACCGTGACCAAACAATAAACCGTGACCAAACAACCGCAACCGTGACCAAACAATAAACCGTGACCAAACAACCGCAACCGTGACCAAACAATAAACCGTGACCAAACAACCGCAACCGTGACCAAACAATAAACCGTGACCAAACAACCGCAACCGTGACCAAACAACCGCAACCGTGACCAAACAATAAACCGTGACCAAACAACCGCAACCGTGACCAAGCAATAAACATGCAGCGTCAACAACTCGCACTATTCGCACTGCCGCTGCTGCCATGCTCGCTCTGATGATGTACCGACTCCAGCCGATCAGGGGGGGGGGGGGGGCTGCGTGGGCTTGGAGGGGACCCATCCGTCACAGTCAGTTACCCCGGATGGCCCCGGGAGAAACCGCAGCCTCCGCCGCCGGCCCACGCCACATCGCCAATTACGTGCGGCGGCCGTTTTTGCGGCGATCCATCGGCGCGGTGGCGGGATGCCGTCCGATGCCCATTATGCGGCCGTCACGTCCGTAATGGATACTATGCCGGCCGCGTCAGCCAGCCAGACCAGCAGCCGCGTCAGCCAGCCAGACCGGCAGCCGCGTCAACCAGCCAGGCCAGCAGCCACGTCAGCCAGCCAGACCGGCAGCCGCGTCAACCAGCCAGGCCAGCAGCCACGTCAGCCAGCCAGACCGGCAGCCACGTCAGCCAGCCAGGCCAGCAGCCACGTCAGCCAGCCAGACCGGCAGCCGCGTCAACCAGCCAGGCCAGCAGCCACGTCAGCCAGCCAGACCGGCAGCCGCGTCAGCCAGCCAGGCCAGCAGCCGCGTCAGCCAGCAGCCACGTCAGCCAGCCAGACCGGCAGCCACGTCAGCCAGCCAGGCCAGCAGCCACGTCAACCAGCCAGGCCAGCAGCCACGTCAGCCAGCCAGACCGGCAGCCACGTCAGCCAGCCAGGCCAGCAGCCACGTCAGCCAGCAGCCACGTCAGCCAGCCAGACCGGCAGCCACGTCAGCCAGCCAGACCGGCAGCCACGTCAGCCAGCCAGACCGGCAGCCGCGTCGGCCAGCCAGGCCAGCAGCCATGTCAGCCAGCCAGGCCAGCAGCCACGTCAGCCAGCAGCCACGTCAGCCAGCCAGGCCAGCAGCCGCGTCAGCCAGCCAGACCGGCAGCCACGTCAGCCAGCCAGACCGGCAGCCGCGTCAGCCAGCCAGACCGGCAGCCACGTCAGCCAGCCAGGCCAGCAGCCGCGTCAGCCAGCCAGGCCAGCAACCACGTCAGCCAGCCAGGCCAGCAGCCGTGACAGCCAGCCAGACCGGCAGCCGCGTGGCAGCCAGCAGCAGCGGGAGCCAGCCCCAGCCGGCAGCCGTGTGGCAGTCACGGCAGCTGCGCGGCAACAGCCCCGACAACCCTGGAAAGCCCCGGCAGCTCGGTGGCAGCCCTGACAGCCCGGTGGCAGCCCTGACAACCCTAGAAAGCCCCGGCAGCTCGGTGGCAGCCCTGACAGCCCGGTGGCAGCCCTGACAGCCCGGTGGCAGCCCCGGGCAGCTCGGTGGCAGCCCTGACAGCCCGGTGGCAGCCCTGACAGCTCGGTGGGAGCCCTGACAGCCCGGTCGCAGCCCCGGGCAGCTCGGTGGCAGCCCTGACAGCCCGGTGGCAGCCCTGACAGCCCGTTGGCAGTCCTGACAGCCCGGTGGCAGCCCTGACAGCTCGGTGGCAGCCCTGCCAGCCCGTTGGCAGCCCTGACAGCCCGGTGGCAGCCCTGACAGCCCAGTGGCAGTTCTGGAACGAAGCCGCCCTTTCACCCCGACCTCGGACTGACGAGTGTCGGGCGAGGCGAGACCATGAGACTCGAGACGGCTTCAGATGGCGCCTCGGAGTCAAGGAAACGCAACGGTTTGTGATCGAATCAGCGTCTGATTCACCCGGACCGACATAAAAAGGGAGTCAGACTTCTCCGTATCGAAAGCACATCAGTTCGAAACCCTTCACGAATGACGGCAGATTGTTGTAGTTTTTTAACCGAATCTTTCACCGCCTAGAAGGCCACTGGCAGATCCAGGGGGGAGGACATCAGGGGGAAATGCCCCCCCCCCCCCACCCGCAGGAATGGGGGGGGGGGGGGGGGGTATTCAATACAAGTATACCCCCCCCCCCCCCCCGCGCGTTCTCAATTTATCGTAAAATCGTAAAAATTGTCTTTGCAGCAGTCAAAATCCATCCATCCACAGTCAAAAACAGGAAAATTTCGCGCCGCTTCGCGGCATGACACAACTTTCGCAATTGCTTATACAAATTTGGAAAATGGGAAAATTAATTCAATTAAGTGTCTGACAGTGGCTCTCCTTGGTTCCACGTCAAAACTTCTAATGCAGAACTTCTAATGTCAAAACTTCCAAGCCAAAACTTCCATGGGCAAAACTTATATGCGTCAAAACTTCAAACAGTAAAAACTTCTAATGAAAAACTTCCAAACAACAAGACTTCTAATGAAATAACTTCCAATGCCAAAACTTACAAGCGTCAAAACTTCCAATGGAAAAACTTCCAAGCGTCAAGACTTAGCGTCAAAACTTCTAATGAAAAAACTTCTAATGGAAAAACTCCTAATGAAATAACTTACAATGCAAAAACTTACAAGCGTCAAAACTTCCAATGCAAAAACTTCCAAGCGTCAAAACTTCTAATGAAATAACTTCCAATGCAAAAACTGCCATGAGTCAAAACTTGTAATTGCCAAAAGCAAGTAGAAAACTGCGGTGTGTTACCCAACTTCAGCGACTTGTCGATCCCCATGGTTCAGGGTGTGGCAGGAAACAATATTGTAATAACATAATCGAACCTGACCTAACCTTTACAGCAATTACGGTCGCAGGGAGCCACGTTTAGAACACTCTGCTCGCATTCGCTCGCTGCGTTGCGGAACCTACCATCTCGTAGACAACTGGTCCATGGGGATCGTCAAATCGCTGTTTTTTGGCAACGCACCGCAAACATTCGGCAAATTTTTGGCAAAGTGGGAAACTGAAATACGCCCACGTAGAACTTTTCGAATTGGAAGATATTTCATTGGAAGTTTTGTCGTGGAGAAGTTTTTGCTTTGGAAGCTTTGACGGTTGGAAGATTTGTCGCTTGGAAGTTTTGCCATTCTAAGTTTTGTCGCTTAGAAGTTTTGGGATTTCAAGTTATTTCATTGGCAGTTTTGTCGCGAAGAAGTTTTTGCTTTGGAAGTTTTGACGGTTGGAAGTTTTGTCGCTTGGAAGTTTTGCCATTAGAAGTTTTGTCGATTATAAGTTTTGGGATTGGAAGTTACTTCATTGGAAGTTTTGTCGCGAAGAAGTTTTTGCT
Organism: Chirona hameri; assembly: GCA_036785665.1. NCBI lineage: Eukaryota > Metazoa > Arthropoda > Thecostraca > Balanomorpha > Balanidae > Chirona > Chirona hameri. Next base: position 7,958 of record JAXIVJ010019842.1, on the reverse strand, counting down.
TTGGAAGTTTGACGGTTGCAAGTTTTGTCGCTTGGAAGTTTTGCCATGAGAAGTTTTGTCGCTTAGAAGTTTTAGAATTGGAAGTAATTTCATTGGAAGTTTTGTCGAGAAGAAGTTTTGGCCTTGGAAGTTTTGACGTTTGGAAGTTTTGTGGTTTAGAAGTTTTTGCTTTGGAAGTTGTGACGCGAAGAAGTTTTCCATTAGAAGTTTTTCCATTGGCAGTTTTGACGCGTGTAAGTTTTTACTTGGAAGTTCTGTCGTTATAAGTAATTCCTTAGAAGTTTTGTCGGCACACCGGCTTTCCTTGGCGGTAATTGCTGGCACTGGCGGGTCTAGGGGGGCATCAGGGGCAAATCTCCCACCCCCTCCCTCACAGGAATATGAGAGGGCATTCAATACAAGTATGCCCCCTCCCCCGCGCGAAAATAGAGTTTTGAAGCAAATTCCAAATGAAAAACGTCAAAAGGAAATGTTATTCTCATCAAAATGGCCATCTCAGATTTGCAAAATTGTGTGTTTTTACCCCTCCCCAAAGAAATACTGTTTTTTCGGGGAAAAATCTACAAAATCATATTTTTGTGAATTTGAAAAGTGAATTTCTTAAGCTCGAATACCAAATTAAGGTGACAAGCCCAAATTCGCGGAGAAAAAAAATGGGGGTATCCTTTTGCAAAAAAAAAGATGCCCCTCCACCCACGGAGAGAGGCTGGATCCGCCAATGTAGAAGGCTAGGTGAATGTCACATTTATTCACCACATATAAGACGAGGTGAATGTCACATTTATTCACCACATATAAGACGAGGTGAATGTCACATTTATCCACCACATATAAGACGAGGTGAATGTCACATTTATTCACCACATATAAGACGAGATGAATGTCACATTTATTCATCACCTAGAAGACGAGGTGAATGTCACATTTATTCACCACATATAAGACGAGGTGAATGTCACATTTATCCACCACATATAAGACGAGGTGAATGTCACATTTATTCACCACATATACGACGAGGTGAATGTCACATTTATCCACCACATATAAGACGAGGTGAATGTCACATTTATTCACCACATATAAGACGAGGTGAATGTCACATTTATTCACCACATATAAGACGAGATGAATGTCACATTTATTCACCACCTAGAAGACGAGGTGAATGCCACATTTGGTAAATCATTCACCTACTGGCTGTTTTACCATCACATTTAGTTCGTGGAAACATCGAACTGCCTCAGTGGACCAACAGGACCACCAGGACCACCAGGACCATCAGGACCAGCAGGACCAGCAGGACCAGCAGGACCAGCAGGACCAGCAGGACCAGCAGGACCAGTAGGACCAGCACGGCGGACCACTAGACCAGCACGGCGCGAGACATAACCCGGGGGCGGCGCGAGACATAACCCGGGGATGGCGCGAGACATAACCCGAGGATGGCGCGAGACATAACCCGGGGGCGGCGCGAGACATAATCCGGGGGCGGCGCGAGACATAATCCGGGGACGGCGCGAGGCATAACCCGGGGACGGCGCGAGACATAACCCGGGGATGGCGCGAGACATAATCCGGGGACGGCGCGAGACATAACCCGGGGACGGCGCGAGACATAACCCGGGGACGGCGCGAGACATAACCCGGGGATGGCGCGAGACATAATCCGAAGACGTAGGAACGTCACGAAAAAATGAGGGACCAGTGAAACTTCGTCGATCTCGTCTTGAGAGAAACCAAACAATTTGCAGATTTTGGCTCACCTCGTCTTGGCGACCCTTTTACCATCTAAAATCTTCCTCTTAAAGCAAAAGAAAATATTGTATCCAAAATATTGGCCAAAAGTGGCCCTCGCCCGCCCCGTTCATACGCCTATGGCATAATTTAACCCGCAAACCTGCAGCTCCGATGGTGCCGATCTAGAAGGAACACTGCTCGCTGATCTTTCCTCTTAAAGTTTCATCTGCACGCATCCTGAATTAAGCTCGATCGTCAATAATATCAGGTAAGCCCCGAACAGAGCATCATACGAGCTGACAAAGTTTTACTGATGCCATTTTCTAGGTGCGTGGCTGGTTACTCGTCGAAGTTTGTGTCTTGTCGACAACATGGAGGGGATATTACCGCAGGGAATGGTGTCCTGATGAGCATTACCGCAGGGAATGGTGTCCTGATGAACATTTTCGGCAATATGTGTGCAAACTTGTCATGTTTTTTTTTGTAACAGCATGATGATAGCAGGAACTCCGAACAACTCATGACCACTGATGTAACAGACAGGACGAGAACGGGCAATTCGCCCGAATTTTCGTTCATGACGACTGGCGAATATGCAAACGCTGATCAAATTTCTTCAAAATTATTGCGCACACGATGCCTTGTGATTGGCTTATGAAGGATCCATGACCCTGATGGCCTCCCTGCTGCTCTATCTTCCACCCCATCAGTATACGGAGCCTTATGGTTGGCTTATGAAGGATCCATGACCCTGATGGCCTCCCTGCTGCTCTATCTTCCACCCCAACAGTTATAAGGAGCCTTATGATTGGCTTATGAAGGATCCATGACCCTGATGGCCTCCCTGCTGCTCTATCTTCCACCCCATCAGTATACGGAGCCTTGTGATTGGCTTATGAAGGATCCATGACCCTGATGGCCTCCCTGCTGCTCTATCTTCCACCCCATCAGTATACGGAGCCTTGTGATTGGCTTATGAAGGATCCATGACCCTGATGGCCTCCCTGCTGCTCTATCTTCCACCCCATCAGTATACGGAGCCTTGTGATTGGCCTATGAAGGATCCATGACCCTGATGGCCTCCCTGCTGCTCTATCTTCCACCCCATCAGTATACGGAGCCTTGTGATTGGCTTATGAAGGATCCATGACCCTGATGGCCTCCCTGCTGCTCTATCTTCCACCCCATCAGTATACGGAGCCTTGTGATTGGCTTATGAAGGATCCATGACCCTGATGGCCTCCCTGCTGCTCTATCTTCCACCCCATCAGTATACGGAGCCTTATGGTTGGCTTATGAAGGATCCATGACCCTGATGGCCTCCCTGCTGCTCTATCTTCCACCCCATCAGTATACGGAGCCTTATGATTGGCTTATGAAGGATCCATGACCCTGATGGCCTCCCTGCTGCTCTATCTTCCACCACCCATCAGTATACGGGGCCTGGTCTGCACCCTTTCAGCCCGGCAGCACGGCGGGACGGGGCGGGGAGAGGGTTAGGGAGGCTCTTCTGCCTGATCAGTAGGGCGGGGAGGGGGGGGGGGGGGAGGCTGTTTCTGTTCTGACTGATCACTCCGGCCTCGCCCGGAAACAGTGGGCCGTGCCGTGAGTCAGACGAAGATAATGGAGCGAAGACCATCATTGTTAGCTCTGGTAATCGGCCAAGGAGTGTACGGATGCCAGCCGCAGGTCGTTAGCTCACAAAATGGCGGATCTGGTAACGACATGAACGGTCGTAAAACGAGGCAACGGAGGATGGCATGACGTAAAGAGGTACAAAATGAATTCGTTTGCGACTTCACACAAAGATATATCTGCATTTTGTAACCATTCGTAAAATTAATGAACTCGTGTTAAAAATGAGGGTTTATCGCCAAAGCAAATTGATTACAATAAGAATATTCGTTATACATAGAGTGTCAGCGAAGCATTTTTTCAACGAACCTGTTCTTTACCAACTCATCACAATTTTATTTCAGCTTCTACTGAACACTGGACTGCGAAAACATTTTCCTGGTATCCGGTTAAATATGGCCAATAAGCGACTAAGCCCTGGTATCATCACCAAAGTTATGTGTGCAATCATGAACATCCTGACCACTATCAAATACAGCCGCACTATTGCTTTTCCGCTAAGATGCTCTCCGTTGCATGGATGACCACTTCCCCTTCTAACCGACTTCCCTCGGGCTCGTAACGAACTGCAGCCGACTAAACGTATCCCCGACTGATCTTGACACGCCGAGTGCAGCCGGAAATTCTGCTCCGCCGCCGCCACCGCCGCCGCCGCTGGGAGACAAACGCCTCTCATCACTGGCTTACGAGCGGCTCTGGGGCGCCGGTCCGACTGGCTGGTGCGGGGCGGCATTCGGAGGCTCACCTGGCCCGGGCGAGGCCGCCGGAGCTGTGGTACCGCAGCTCCCGGTACCGTGTGGTACCGCAGCTCCCGGTACCGTGTGGTACCGCAGCTCCCGGTACCGTGTGGTACAGCAGCTCCCGGTACCGGGTGGTACCGCAGCTCCCGGTACCGTGTGGTACCGCAGCTCCCGGTACCGTGTGGTACCGCAGCTCCCGGTACCGTGTGGTACAGCAGCTCCCGGTACCGTGTGGTACCGCAGCTCCCCGGTACCGTGTGGTACAGCTCCCGGTACCGTGTGGGTACCGTGTGGTACCGCAGCTCCCGGTACCGTGTGGTACCGCAGCTCCCGGTACCGTGCGGTACCGCAGCTCTCGGTTGGTGCGGGATAGATGACCGCGCAGGCAGTTCAGCTGATTACCAATTTCAGCCCGGCTGACCGACAGACGCCGGCATCGTTCGGCTCAGCACGCCGGCGGGGCCAGCTGAGTTTGGCTCAGCACGCCGGCGGGGCCAGCTGAGTTTCGGCTCAGCACGCCGGCGGGGGTGTGGCTCAGCACGCCGGCGGGGGGTGTGGCTCAGCACGCCGGCGAGGGTGTGGCTCAGCACGCCGGCGAGGGTGTGGCTCAGCACGCCGGCGAGGGTGTGGCTCAGCACGCCGGCGAGGGTGTGGCTCAGCACGCCGGCGAGGGTGTGGCTCAGCACGCCGGCGAGGGTGTGGCTCAGCACGCCGGCGAGGGTGTGGCTCAGCACGCCGGCGAGGGTGTGGCTCAGCACGCCGGCGAGGGTGTGGCTCAGCACGCCGGCGAGGGTGTGGCTCAGCACGCCGGCGAGGGTGTGGCTCAGCACGCCGGCGAGGGTGTGGCTCAGAACGCCGGCGAGGGTGTGGCTCAGAACGCCGGCGAGGGTGTGGCTCAGCACGCCGGCGAGGGTATGGCTCAGCACGCCGGCGAGGGTGTGGCTCAGAACGCCGGCGGGGGTGTGGCTCAGAACGCCGGCGAGAGTGGGGCTCAGCACGCCGGCGAGGGTGTGGCTCAGCACGCCGGCGAGGGTGTGGCTCAGCACGCCGGCGAGGGTGTGGCTCAGAACGCCGGCGGGGGTGTGGCTCAGAACGCCGGCGAGAGTGGGGCTCAGCACGCCGGCGAGGGTGTGGCTCAGCACGCCGGCGAGGGTGTGGCTCAGCACGCCGGCGAGGGTGTGGCTCAGAACGCCGGCGGGGGTGTGGCTCAGCACGCCGGCGGAGCGCCAGTTGCGTCGCGCAGTTTGCCGAGCCGGCTGAGCTCGTGGAGTTTCTGAAAATCCACGAGCCGATTCATGTTTCAGCAGTAGATGAATGTTTGTTCTGTTTCTGTCAATGTTTCGGCAGCGGCTGTATGGACCGGCCCATGTTTCAGCAGCGACTGTATGGACCGGCCCATGTTTCAGCAGCGGCTGTATGGACCGGCCCATGTTTCAGCAGCGGCTGTATGGACCGGCCCATGTTTCAGCAGCGGCTGTATGGACCAGTCTATGTTTCGGCAGCGAATGTATGGACCGGCCCATGTTTCAGCAGCGGCTGTATGGACCAGTCTATGTTTCAGCAGCGGCTGTATGGACCAGTCTATGTTTCAACAGCGGCTGTATGGACCGGCCATGTTTCAACAGCGGCTGTATGGACCAGCACATGTTTCAACAGCGGCTGTATGGACCAGTCTATGTTTCAGCAGCGGCTGTAAAAACCAAGCTATGTTTCAGTAGCTGTATGAGACGGTCCATGTTTCAGCAGCTGTACAGGCCATGTTTCAGCAGCGGTCGCGGCTGCCGGTGGCAGGATCCGGGATGGACCAACCTCCGTCAGGTGGCTCAGATGAGCTATGCAGTCTCCGTCAGGTGGCTCAGATGAGCTATGCAACCTCCGTCAGGTGGCTCAGATGAGTTATGCAGTCTCCGTCAGTGGATGGGCGCGTCAGATGAGCTATGCAGTCTCCGTCAGGTGGCTCAGATGAGCTATGCAACCTCCGTCAGGTGGCTCAGATGAGCTATGCTGCCTCCGTCATGTGGCTCAGCTGAGCTATGCTGCCTCCGTCAGGTGGCTCAGATGAGCTATGCAGTCTCCGTCAGGTGGCTCAGATGAGCTATGCAACCTCCGTCAGGTGGCTCAGATGAGCTATGCAGTCTCCGTCAGGTGGCTCAGCTGAGCTATGATGGCTCCATCAGGTGGCTCATATGAGCTATGCAGCCTCCGTCAGGTGGCTCAGATGAGCTATGCAGTCTCCGTCAGGTGGCTCAGATGAGCTATGCTGCCTCCGTCATGTGGCTCAGCTGAGCTATGCTGCCTCCGTCAGATAGCTCAGCTGAGCTCTGCCTCCGTCAGGTGAATGAGCTGAGCTATGCTTCCTCCGTCAGGTGGCTCAGATGAGCTATGCAGCCTCCGTCAGGTGGCTCAGCTGAGCTATGATGGCTCCATCAGGTGGCTCATATGAGCTATGCAGCCTCCGTCAGGTGGCTCAGATGAACTATGCAGTCTCCGTCAGGTGGCTCAGCTGAGCTATGCTGCCTCCGTCATGTGGATCAGATGAGCTATGCTGCCTCCGTCAGGTGGCTCAGCTGAGCTATGCTGCCTCCGTCAGGTGGCTCAGCTGAGCTATGCTTCCTCCGTCAGTTGGCTCAGCTGAGCTATGCTGCCTCCGTCAGGTGGCTCAGCTGAACTATGATGGCTCCGTCAGGTGGCTCAGATGAGCTATGATGTCTCCGTCAGGTGGCTCAGATGAGCTATGCTTCCTCCGTCAGGTGGCTCAGCTGAGCTATGCTTCCTCCGTCAGGTGGCTCAGCTGAGCTATGCTGCCTCCGTCAGGTGGCTCAGATGAGCTATGCTTCCTCCTTCAGGTGGCTCAACTGAGCTATGCTTCCTCCGTCAGGTGGCTCAGCTGAGCTATGATGGCTCCGTCAGGTGGCTCAGCTGAGCTATGATGGCTCCGTCAGGTGGCTCAGCTGAGCTATGATGGCTCCGTCAGGTGGCTCAGCTGAGCTATGCTGCCTCCGTCAGGTGGCTCAGATAAGCTATGCAACCTCCGTCAGTTGGCTCAGCTGAGCTATGCTGCCTCCGTCAGGTGGCTCAGCTGAGCTATGATGGCTCCGTCAGGTGGCTCAGATGAGCTATGATGTCTCCGTCAGGTGGCTCAGATGAGCTATGATTCCTCCGTCAGGTGGCTCAGATGAGCTATGCTTCCTCCTTCAGGTGGCTCAGCTGAGCTATGCAGTCTCCGTCAGGTGGCTCAGATGAGCTATGCTGCCCGTCAGTTGGCTCAGCTGAGCTATGCTGCCTCCGTCAGGTGGCTCAGATGAGCTATGCTGCCTCCGTCAGGTGGCTCAGCTGAGCTATGCTTCCTCCGTCAGGTGGCTCAGATGAGCTATGAAGTCTCCGTCAGGTGGCTCAGCTGAGCTATGCTGCCTCCGTCAGGTGGCTCAGCTGAGCTATGCTGCCTCCGTCAGGTGGCTCAGCTGAGATATGCTGCCTCCGTCAGGTGGCTCAGCTGAGATATGCTGCCTCCGTCAGGTGGCTCAGATGAGCTATGCAGTCTCTGCTAGCTGCGTCATCGCGCTTCAGCGGCGTTCCAGCGCAGACCGTTATAAAGTTCCTCATAATTGGCGCCGGATGAATCCGTGTACACTTAAAACAATTCCGAATGATTTACCGTATCTCGTGATGAGGAAGCATTACCTCATAACTTTGCCTCGGACAACTAGATTAGTATGAAATGGATCCCCCAGTCTGTTCTGATGCAATGCAAGTGTTCATAAAGAGAGCAGATTTGCAGAGCAGGCATTCAGACTTGGCGTTTGCTAGGTGCAAATGGCGTGGCGGTATAAAGGCTGCCAGCCA